>CM059445.1:21979911-22112791 GCA_030390025.1 Squalus acanthias
ACTCTCCCCCATCTCCCCCCACCCCGACTCTCCCCCATCTCCCCCCACCCCAACTCTCCACCATCTCCCTCCACCCCAACTCCCCACCATCTCCCCCCACCCCAACTCCCCACCATCTCCCCCCACCCCAACTCCCCACCATCTCCCCCCACCCCAACTCCCCACCATCTCCCCCCACCCCAACTCCTCACCATCTCCCCCCACCCCAACTCCCCACCATTTTCCCGTATAGCCACAAACACCCGTATACCAGTCTCTGGTAGTTCTGTGATCAGACACTCCCTCTGCTCCAGACCACTCGTGAAGTGTCTGTGAATGGAACTGCCCAAAGGGGGAAACATTCCAGAGTTCAGAATCAGTGAGAGAAACTCCTGATATCAGGCCCACCAAGACTCATTCACATGTTCAGAAAACAGTGTTTTCTACTCGCTCCATAAAGCGTAGCGACTCGTTCTACTGTGCATGACGTGCAGAAGAAATTTCCCTTCCTGGCCCTCATGTTAGCTGATATTGTTAACAGGTACTGTCCCCCTCTCCCTCTCCTTCAAATCTGCCGGCATCGCCCCTCGGCGACATCATCTGAAAACACGACATCAGTTTCCACATGTATGCTGACGACACCCAGCTCTACCTCACTACCACTTCTCTCGACCACTCCACTGTCTCTAAATTGTCAGACTGCTTGTCCGACGTCCAGTACTGGATGAGTAGAAATTTCCTCCAACTAAATATTGGGAAGAACAAAACCATTGTCTTCGGTCCCGCCACAAACTCCATTCCTTCGCCACCGACTCCATCCCTCTCCCTGGCATCTGTCTGAGGCTGAACCAGACTTTTCGCAACCTTGGTGTCATGTTTGACCCTGAAATGAGCTTCTGACCACATATCCACTCCATCACCAGGGTCGCCTATTTCCACCTCCGTAACATCGCCCGACTCCACCCCTGCCTCAGCTCATCTGCTGCTGAAACCCTCATCAATGCCTCTCTTAGACTTGACTCTTCCAACCCACTCCTGGTCGGCCTCCCATCTTCCACCCTCTGTCAACTTGATGCCATCCATAGCTCTGCTGCCCGTATCCTAACTCACACCAAGTCTCGTTCACCCATCTACCCCTGTGCTCGCTGACCTACATTGGCTCCCGGTTAAGCAACGCCTCGATTTAAAAATTCTTATCCTTGTTTTCAAATCTCTCCATGGGCTCGCCTCCAGCCCTACAACCCCCGAGATATCTGCGCTCCTCCAATTCTGGCTTCTTGCCCATCCATCCCCGATTTTAATGCTACACCATTGTCTGCCGTGCCTTCAGCTGCCAAAGACCTAAGCTCTGGAATTCCCTCCCTAAACCTCTCCGCCTCTCTGTCCTCCTTTAAGATGCTCAAAACCTATCTCCCATCTGTCCCAATATCTCCTTATGTGGCTCGGTGTCAAATTTTGTTTGATAATCGCTCCTGTGAAGTGCCTTGGAATGTTTTACTAGGCTAAAGACACTATATAAATACAAGTTGTTGTTGCTGGAGTTGTTCTGCTTTATGGAGCCAGACCGCGAAAGGTTTTGCTGCAGGAAGCCAATTGTCCGCTCGAAAAGGATGGTTGGCAACATGAACAGTTGAAGTGAGTGACAAGAGCCTCAGCCGGAGGGTTTATTTTAACTAGAGATGAGCAATAAAATCTAGAACATTCCAGTGACTCCTCCAACACTTACAAACAGAATGCGACACACTCACCAGTCAAAGGTCAGCGGCTCCAGATGTGCAGAGTGGTTCGGTTTAGGACAGCCCCAGCTTTGAATAAACATTGAAAGAGATCATCACCGTGTGGTACTCAGGAGCGTGATCGCAGCACATTGTGGACTGTATGACGACAGCAGGGGTACAACCTGGCAATCGACATCCCCCTCTCCTTCCCCCATGGCCCCTACAAGTCTGGTTGTTGCATCTGCCCCTGGGCCTGCCTGGCTCTGGCTCAGTGACTGAGTTGGGACTCAGTGCTATTCCCACTCCACAAAAAAAAGACAAGGGAATCCAGTTGAGAGTCAGGGTTATCCAACAGCCACACATCAAGAAAAAGGCCCCTAAAAATGCAACTATCGGCCCCAAGGATTTTCATCTTCCTATAGCGAACTGCCTACGAAATTAGTTGGGGAAATCGCAGACACAGACCCGCGTCCCATCACCGTGCGGGGTAATCGCAGGCACAGACCCGCGTCCCATCACCGTGTGGGGGAATCACAGGCACAGACCCGCGTCCCATCACCGTGTGGGGGAATCACAGGCACAGACCCGCGTCCCATCACCGTGTGGGGGAATCACAAGCACAGACCCGCGTCCCATCACCGTGTGGGGGAATCGCAGGCACAGACCCGCATCCCATCACCGTGTGGGGGAATCGCAGGCATAGACCCGGGTCCCATCACCGTGTGGGGGAATCGCAGGCACAGACCCGCGTCCCATCACCGTGTGGGGGAATCACAGGCACAGACCCGCGTCCCATCACCGTGTGGGGGAATCACAGGCAGAGACCCGCGTCCCATCACCATGTGGGGGAATCACAGGCATAGACCCGGGTCCCATCACCGTGTGGGGGAATCACAGGCACAGACCCGCGTCCCATCACCGTGTGGGGGAATCACAGGCACAGACCCGCGTCCCATCACCATGTGGGGGAATCACAGGCAGAGACCCGGGTCCCATCACCGTGTGGGGGAATCACAGGCACAGACCCGCGTCCCATCACCGTGTGGGGGAATCACAGGCACAGACCCGCGTCCCATCACCGTGCGGGGGAATCACAGGCACAGACCCGCGTCCCATCACCGTGTGGGGGAATCACAGGCATAGACCCGGGTCCCATCACCGTGTGGGGGAATCGCAGGCACAGACACGCGTCCCATCACCGTGTGGGGGAATCACAGGTACAGACCCGCGTCCCATCACCGTGTGGGGGAATCGCAGGCACAGACCCACGTCCCATCACCGTGTGGGGGAATCACAGGCACAGACCCTCGTCCCATCACCGTGTGGGGGAATCGCAGGCACAGACCCCCGTCCCATTACCGTGTGGGGGAATCACAGAATTTCAGTTCAATGACAAACCATGCAAGTCTTTATATAATGAAGTGTATATGATTACTCCTGTCTCGTGCTCCTCACTCTATGAAAGTGATGGGCCCTAATGAGATGTCATTTTTGAAAGGTTTTATTGGTATATTGATGGGCTCTGTTCCCAGTGGAAGAATAAATACTTTCACAAAGGTTATGCTTATTAAGGTTTGAAGAAAAGGTCCAAGAACTAAATTTACTGTCACCAGAGAAAAGCCTGGGGGAGTCGTAATCCAGGGATTGAAAAGAATGGGGGGGTGTGGAGGCAGTGCAAGGAAACAGGTGAGTTAACTTGGACAATGAGGCCAGGACTGGAGGACACCAGCACAAGCCTCAAGCAAGGTTAAAGATTAGCAAAAGTATTTCCCTGCAGGATAGTGGATGTGGAACAGACTCCCCGAGAATCGAGCTGATTGGGGTCAACTGCCACATTTAAAAGGAGCTGGATCCATAGCTGTTAGAAAGCAGAATTGAGAGTTCAAGAAATATTAACAGCACTGCTTGACGTAATTTTTCATAAGTTGGAGAAGGAACTTTGTGTCTCTGAAGTAG
This sequence comes from Squalus acanthias, assembly GCA_030390025.1. Lineage (NCBI taxonomy): Eukaryota > Metazoa > Chordata > Chondrichthyes > Squaliformes > Squalidae > Squalus > Squalus acanthias. The sequence continues at coordinate 21,983,565 of CM059445.1, forward strand.
GAGATCAATAGGAGATGTAGGAGGGAATTGATGGAATAAGTAGACATGGACTATGTGGCCTTTTCTCACTTAGGTTGTAAGAAAAAGCCGATGGTTATAAACTGTGATGAACAAACGCGCCACAGGACATGATGGACGATGGAGAGTGGAAGTGACGGGCGAGGGATAGAGTGGGATTGATGGGCGAGGGATAGAGTGGGATTGATGGGCGATGGAGAGTGGGAGTGACGGGCGAGGGATAGAGTGGGATTGATGGGCGATGGAGAGTGGGAGTGACGGGCGAGGGATAGAGTGGGATTGAAGGGCGAGGGATAGAGTGGGATTGATGGGCGATGGAGAGTGGGAGTGACGGGCGAGGGATAGAGTGGGATTGATGGGCGAGGGATAGAGTGGGATTGAAGGGCGATGGATAGAGTGGGATTGATGGGCGAGGGATAGAGTGGGATTGATGGGCGATGGAGAGTGGGAGTGACGGGCGAGGGATAGAGTGGGAGTGACGGGCGAGGGATAGAGTGGGATTGATGGGCGATGGAGAGTGGGAGTGACGGGCGAGGGATAGAGTGGGAGTGACGGGCGAGGGATAGAGTGGGAGTGAAGGGCGAGGGATAGAGTGGGATTGAAGGGCGAGGGATAGAGTGGGATTGAAGGGCGAGGGATAGAGTGGGATTGAAGGGCGAGGGATAGAGTGGGATTGAAGGGCGAGGGATAGAGTGGGATTGATGGGCGATGGAGAGTGGGAGTGATGGGCGAGGGATAGAGTGGGAGTGACGGGCGATGGATAGAGTGGGATTGATGGGCGATGGAGAGTGGGAGTGACGGGCGAGGGATAGACTGGGATTGAAGGGCGAGGGATAGAGTGGGATTGATGGGCGATGGAGAGTGGGAGTGACGGGCGAGGGATAGAGTGGGATTGAAGGGAGAGGGATAGAGTGGGAGTGACGGGCGAGGGATAGAGTGGGATTGAAGGGCGAGGGATAGAGTGGGAGTGACGGGCGAGGGATAGAGTGGGATTGATGGGCGAGGGATAGAGTGGGATTGAAGGGCGAGGGATAGAGTGGGATTGAAGGGCGAGGGATAGAGTGGGATTGATGGGCGAGGGATAGAGTGGGGTTGATGGGCGAGGAATAGACTGGGAGTGATGGGCGAGGGATAGAGTGGGATTGACGGGCGATGGATAGAGTGGGATTGACAGGCGATGGATAGAGTGGGATTGATGGGCGAGGGATAGAGTGGGATTGACGGGCGAGGGATAGACTGGGATTGATGGGAGAGGATTCTACTGACCAAGAGGCTTTTCCTTGTCTGGGCTTTCTTATGCAGGACAGTGCGTGTCTGTGAAAGAGGAATGCCCAGGCTAATGTTTCTGCTGGGTTCTGCTGAAGGGTCTCCACCAAAAATGTTAACCTGTGTTTTCTCTTTTGGATCAGACCAACTTGCTGCAGATTCACAGCAATTGTGTCTCTCTGTGTGAGGATTCTCTTGTACTGATGTGCTGAAAGGTTGCGCATTTGTTACTCACCAGCCCCCTCTCCCCTCACGAGGATCATCCAGGAGGACGCGGATTATGTAAATCAAGCAGCTTAGTAACTTCAGAGAGAATTTAAACAGTCTGACTCTCAGACCTGCAACCGAGCAAATCATTGAACAGATCACTGAAAGCACACATCCAACATCCGCCACTTCTTGCTTACGGCCCCCACCCCCTGCCCCCATCCCCGCCCCCCTCCTCATTCTCCATCCCCGCCCCCCTCCTCATTCTCCATCCCCGCCCCCTCCTCATTCTCCATCCCCGCCCCCCTCCTCATTCTCCATCCCCGCCCCCTCCTCATTCTCCGTCCCTGCCCACTCTGCATCCTCGCCCCTCCCTCCCTCCCCCCTCCCCCCATCCCCGCCCCCCCTCCATCCCCGCCCCCCCTCCCTCCCTCCATCCCCGCTCCCCCTCTCTCCATCCATCCCCGCCCCCCCTCCCTCCATCCCCGCTCCCTCCCTCCATCCCCGCTCCCCCTCCCTCCATCCATCCCCGCTCCCCCGTCCCTCCATCCTCGCCCCTCCCTCCCTCCATCCCCGCCCCCCCTCCCTCCCTCCATCCCCGCTCCCCCTCTCTCCATCCATCCCCGCCCCCCCTCCCTCCCTCCATCCCCGCTCCCTCCCTCCATCCCCGCTCCCCCTCCCTCCATCCATCCCCGCTCCCCCGTCCCTCCATCCTCGCCCCTCCCTCCCTCCATCCCCGCCCCCCCTCCCTCCCTCCATCCCCGCTCCCCCTCCCTCCATCCTCGCCCCTCCCTCCCTCCCCCGTCCCTCCATCCTCGCCCCCCTCCCTCCATGCCTCTCCATCCCTGCCCCCCTCCCGCCATCCTCGCCCCTCCCTCCCTCTCCATCCCTGCCCCCCTCCCGCCATCCCCTCCCTCCATCCTCGCCCCTCCCTCCCTCCCCCGTCCCTCCATCCTCGCCCCCCTCCCTCCATCCTCGCCCCTCCCTCCCTCCCTGCCTCTCCATCCCTGCCCCCCTCCCGCCATCCTCGCCCCTCCCTCCCTCTCCATCCCTGCCCCCCTCCCGCCATCCCCTCCCTCCATCCTCGCCCCTACCTCCATCCCCGCCACCTTCCCTCCCTGCCCCCCGCCCCCTCCCCCCATCCCCGCCCCCCCCTCCCCGCCCCCTCCCTCCATCCCCGCCCGCTCCCCCATCCCCGCCCCCCGTCCCCGCCCCCCCCTCCCCGCCCCCTCCTCCATCCCCGCCCCCCTCCCCGCCCCCCCCATCCCCGCCTCCCCTCCCTCCCCGCCCCCCCCATCCCTGCACCTCCCTCCATCCCCGCCCCCCTCCCCCCATCCCCGCTCCCCCCCATCCCCGCACCTCCCTCCATCCCCGCCCCCCTCCCCCCATCCCCACTCCCCCCCATCCCCGCACCTACCTCCATCCCCGCCCCCCTCCCCCATCCCTGCCCCCCCATCTCCGCACCTCCCTCCATCCCCGCCCCCCTCCCCCCATCCCCGCCCCCCCTCCATCCCCGCCCCCCTCCCCCCATCCCCGCACCTCCCTCCATCCCCACCCCCCTCCCTCCATCCCCGCCCCATCCCTGCCCCCACCCCGTCCCCCATCCCTGCCCCCTGTCCCCCGTCACTGCCCCCACCCCCTGCTCCCCGTCTCCGCCCCCTGACCCCCAGCTCAGATCAAGTAACTGAGCACCATTAGGCACAATGTCTGTGGGGCTCAGTACCACAGTGAGCGGTGCCCGTACCCCACAAGGTTCCGGGGAAGCCCACAGGCATCTTATTCCACATGGTGTCTAATACTTCATGCCTGCCACTCACCCACCCACACTCACTGACCAACCACCCAACAGAAACTGGCTCATTCGAGAAGTTCTACTTACTAGATCGCTGGTTTTTGATGAAGAATAATTTGAGTCGTTCTTTGAATGTGTTTTCATTTACGTAGAACTCCACCTGCACTCTGCAAGAGAATCAAAAAAAGATAAAATGAGTAAATGAGGGACACCAAGACATGAACGAACACCGGACTCGGCCCCAGACAGGCCCGGAATCGGGTGACAATAAACACAGACCAGTCCAAACGACAGGCCTTCTTTACCTGCACACTCCTCTCCAGGTGCTGGCTCTCACTGGGATATGGACTCCACAGATGCACCTGCCCTCTGGAACCTCGTCTGACCTGCAGTCTTCAAATCTCAGCCTAGACAACGAGTGCCAGCAAACTGTTTGATCGTAAAGAGCATTAGGGCTGAGTCCATTCCTGTCCTTAACCCACATCCACACGCACTTTGCAGCGGGGTAACTGGATCGGAACCAGGAGCGGGACTCCTGCCTGATTGTTCCTCTCCTTGGCTAAGGAGCACTGAGCCTCTGACTGTCGTCAGTCACCCAGCACATGTGGCAGAATGAACCGTGGCATTCCTGGTCTGTGTGACTGGCTTCAATGCCCTGGCAGTGACCACTCCACTCTGATGAACTCACTGACACAGACTGAGAGTCTACAGCCAGGTAACTCCCAGTCTAATACAACAGCAAAATACTGCGGATGCGAGCAGCGAGGAGAGAGAAACAGAGTCAACGTTTCGAGTCGGGGACCCTGATGCTGCCTGACCTGCTGAGTGTTTCTAGCATTTTCTGTTGTTATTTCAAACTCCCAGTCTAAGTTACTGACAGATAGATAGCAGGCATCTCGGTAATGATTCAGCCCGACTGTTTGCTCCTGCAAACAGGCCTGAAACATCTGCTCTCGTGACACTGAATCTGGAGCAATTAGTGCCGTTTAATAAGCAGGCTCAAGATGGCATCCACAAAGCAGGGACTGGGTAAGAAAGGGTTGTGATTACAGACTGGGGGAGGATGGGTCAGGTAGGCAATCCAAGGCAAAGGCAGCCATTATGACGATATTAATTGGCCATCCTGTGAGCCGGAGCTGCCACTATACCTTGGTACAGCAGCAGAGGGCTGTGCCCTCCCAGCGCCAGGCTGCTGTGTGTCGGGGTGACAGCACACAGACAGATACAGCTTCTATTTGCACCGCATTCCCAGTCTCTGCTCACCTGCTGTTGAGGTACACCTAATGCAATGAGAGCTTGCATTTCCACCAAAGGCCCCTGTCGCTCGCCACTGACTCCATCCCTCTCCCTAACATCTGCCCGAGGCTGAACCACACTGTTTGCAACCTTGGTGTCATATTTGACCCTGAAATGAGCTTCCGACCACGTATCCGCAGCATAACTAAGACTGCCTTTGTCCACCTCCGTAACATCGCCCGTCTCCGCCCTTGCCTCAGCTCATCTGCTGCTGAAACACTCATCCATGCCTTTGTTACCTCTAGACTTGACTATTCCAACGAACTCCTGGCTGGCCTCCCACATTCCACCGTACGTAAACTTGAGGTCATCCAAAACTCGGCTGCCCGTGTCCTAACTCACCACTATGTCCCGTTCACCCATCACCCCTGTGCTCGCTGACCTACATTGTGCTCCCAGTTAAGCAGCGCCTCGATTTCAAAATTCTCATCCTTGTTTTCAAATCCCTCCATGGCCTCGCCCCTCCCTATCTCTGTAATCTCCTCCAGCCCCACAAGATATCTGCGCTCCTCTAATTCTGCCCTCTTGAGCATCCCTGATTATAAATGCTCAACCATTGGTGGCCGTGCCTTCTGTTGCCTAGGCCCTAAAGCTCTGGAATTCCCTGCCTAAACCTCTCCGCCTCTCTTTCCTCCTTTAAGTCGCTCCTTAAAACCTACCTCTTTGACCAAGCTTTTTGTTCATCTGCCCTAATTTCTCCTTATGTGTCAATTCTTTTGTCTTACAATACTCCTGTGAAGCACCTTGGGACGTTTTACTACATTAAAGGCGCTATATAAATACAAGTTGTTGTTGTTGTAGTTTCTGAGGCTAGAGTGTCCTGTTACCGCACACACTCACTCTCCATCACCAGGAAGGCCGTGACGACGCTGAACCCGATCTTCAGAACAAGTAACAATTACCACCTTGGGCATTCTCTCCCCAAATTGTTTTCCCTCCTGTCCTGACGGCAGTAAGTCTGGGTACAGTTCAACAGGTGCTAGCACCCTCTTGTCCTTCAACCTTTATGTGTGAGCCTAGTGAGGGCTGCATTCTCCTCTGAAACCCTGTCAGAAATTGTGCGGGATGGCAGCAGAGAAAGAGGGAAAGTTTGGGTGGTGAGGTCTACCATCGCCTTACCACCGCAACCTGGATTCCCCTCCTTCCGCCCCGGCCATTCCTTGCCTACCAACCTAATCCTCAAGATCTGTCTGAATCAGTGGAAAAGACCAAACTATTAGATTAAATAGTTCAGGCTAAAAAAAAACGAATTAGATTTATATAACGAATACAATTATACGGAATGGTTGGATTAAATCAGCAGACAAAATTAACACTCAACTGAACTTAACTTTACACTACCTGTACCAATAAAATAAACATTTAAGCAATTCTTTTCTGTAATTTTTGAACCCGTTTTTAGATGAAAAGCTTTATGTGAGAACTGGTGCTTGTGGAGCTCCTGTGGCCTCCGATTCATAAAGGCACAATAAAATAGGAATCTGAAGACATGGGCAGCCTGGTTCAATGTCTTTCTTCTCTTTGTCCAGAGACTGCACATATCCACTACTTCAACAAACATAGCCACACCAAACAGGATTTGACTCTTTCCAGAGCAGCAAACTCATAGGTTGTCCGCTGAACTAATTAAGCCACTGTGTCCTAACGGGACTGTCTGCAAGTAATCAATGTAAACAATTCACTTTGAAGTGGCTTCCATACTCGAGATAGGATCTGTGTTTCACCACCCCAACACACAGGCTGGCACAGACAGACATAAACCGGGACAGACAGACATGCTGCTAACACAAGTCCAGGTATAAACTTGTTACACTACTTGGGCTATCAGAAGGAACCCTGACTGGTTATTTGTCCCGTCCCTAACTTAGGGTGGTTGGGTCCCTGTGCCACTCTGGCTGGGGTCAGAGCTGGAACCTGGCTCTTTCCTTTTCTGCATGGCCCAGTACCACATCAGGCAGTGCATTTATCACCTGAATCCTGGGTTGGGACGGTTATAATACAATCAGATTTTAATAAACAACACAATCCCAAGTGCCATTATTACAGGGTCATTTTATCTTTTAATGTGAGCGAGGTAGTGAACAGGAAGTTGGAGTTTTGCTGCAGTTATGCCAAATCATGATGACCGTGTTGAATAATATCGCTCGTCGCCATCTCCCCCCCTGCTTCAGCTCATCCGCTGCTGAAACCCTCATCCACGCCTTTGTTACCTCTAGACTCGACTATTCCAATGCTCTCCTGGCCGGTCTCCCATCTTCCACCCTCCATAAACTTGAGTTCATCCAAAACTTGTCTGCCTGTGTCCTAACTCGCATCAAGTCCCGTTCACCCATCACCCCTGTGCTCGCTGACCTACATTGGCTCCCGGTCCAGCAAAGCCTCGATTTCAAAATTCTCATCCTCGTGTTCAAATCCCTCTGTGGCCTCGCCCCTCTCTATCTCTGTAACCTCCTCCAGCCCCACAACCCTCTGCGATCTCTGTACTCCTCCAATTCTGGCCTCATCACTCCACCATTAGCAGCCGTGCCTTCAGCAGCCTAGGTCCGAAGCTCTGAAATTCTCTCCGCCTCTCTACCGCTCTCTCCTGTTAAGACGCTCCTTAAAACCTGCCTCTTTGTTCAAGCTTTTGGTCACCTGTCCCAATATCTCCTTATGTGGCTCGGTGTCAAATTTTTGTTTGGTAACGCTTCTATGAAGTGCCTTGGGATGTTTTACTACGTTAAAGGTGCTATGTAAATGCAAGTTGTTGTTGTATCCCCCAGACACGTACCTCTCATGCATTCTCATCGGCATTTCTCAAAAAGTAGGGAACAAGCCCATTAATGTAGGGGCAGCATCAGGATACAGGCAGCTCTCACACATCTTCGTCTAACCAGGCAGCCTGTCCCTGGTTAGGGGCTGGCACTGAGGGCTGGGCAACTATCGATGAAAACAACTGTGGAAGTGAGGGCAGCAATTGACAAGAACTCTCCAGGCTCCAAAGCACTTCAACTAAGACACTGTCTGAAATACTGACTAAAGGATAAACACTAATTAGATTGATGCGCTTAAACTCTGCAGCCGAGGAGACGTGACATCACCCTGTGCCCACCTGGCAATGCAGAGATCACCGGGAGCCGAGGCTGCGACTCGTCAGGGACAACCTAATGGTCACCATGGCGACAAGAAAGAGATCTCCGGCTAGCCGCTCCCTATCAGCCCTTACAGAATAAAGTCTGACCACATTGAGCACGCCCAATAAACACCGTCAGGAACTGTTTGTAGAAACTGCAGGAAGGGCTTCTCATTAAAGAAAAGAATTAGATTTAATTATTAAAGACTTGGGGTGCTGCCACATCTGTGAGTGAGAGGCAGGCATTAATACTCACTGTACGTACATCATGTTATGACTTCCTCTTCATGAACATTTAAACTTTACAATTTAACAAGCCCAGGGGTAAGGAGGCTCCCAGTCCCAACTCAGATCAGCTCACTTACAAAGAGCACGGGTTAAACCTGGCAGCTTCCTGCTCTGTGGGACTCAGTACCACATATAGGAAACAATAGGAATAGGAGGAGGCCATTCAGCCCCTCGAGCCTGTTCCACTGTTCAATCAGATCACGGCTGATCCATTCACCAACCTTTATAGGAAACAGGAATAGGCCACCTCTTGCACCTGGGTGATGTGGTTCACTACTCACTGAATAAACCTAATGTGGATCCCGTACCTCTGTGAGAGTCAGTGTCTGTGGAACTGTACCCCAGTGAGAGTCAGTGTGTGTGGAACTGTACCACAGTGAGAGTCAGTGCCTGTGGAACTGTACCCCAGTGAGAGCCAGTGTCTGTGGAACTGTAGCCCAGTGAGCGTCAGTGTCTGTGGAACTGTACCCCAGTGAGAGTCAGTGTTTGTGGAACTGTACCCCAGTGAGAGTCAGTGTCTGTGGGACCGGTACCCCAGTGAGAGTCAGTGTCTGTGGAACTGTACCCCAGTGAGAGCCAGTGTCTATGGAACTGTACCCCAGTGAGAGTCAGTGTTTGTGGAACTGTACCCCAGTGAGAGTCAGTGTTTGTGGAACTGTACCCCAGTGAGAGTCCGTGTCTGTGGAACTATACCCCAGTGAGAGTCAGTGTCTGTGGAACTGTACCCCAGTGAGAGTCAGTGTTTGTGGAACTGTACCCCAGTGAAAGTCAGTGTCTGTGGAACTGTACCCCAGTGAGAATCAGTGCCTGTGGAACTGTACCCCAGTGAGAGTCAGTGCCTGTGGAACTGTACCCCAGTGAGAGTCAGTGTCTGTGGAACTGTACCCCAGTGAGAGTCAGTGTTTGTGGAACTGTACCCCAGTGAGAGTCAGTGCCTGTGGAACTGTACCCCAGTGAGAGTCAGTGCCTGTGGAACTGTACCCCAGTCAGAGACAGCACTCACATGAGACACTGGTGGGTAAATAGAGTGACAAAGTCACACAATCCTATCGTCCGGGCTCGCCTCTCACAAACCAGCTGAATGTTTTTCTGAATATAATCAATTCATCTTTTTAAATGATTTCATAAAATTATCTTTTCCTTTTGAAAGGTTCGTTGCTACTGTTAAATGAAAGTTAATCACCCATGAGTGGATGTTTGTCACATAACACACATTCAGAATGTACACGGTGTCGAATGACTCCTTAAATCAGCTCTCCAATAAACACCGCAGAGGCAGGGAAATATATTCACTCTGAACCATCGACCAAAACCCCACTTGGTCTGACTCTGTCCAGGTGGACTCCCCGAATCGGGCTTCGGGCGGGCTCCCCGAGTCGGGTTCCGGACGGGCTCCCCGAGTTGGGCTCCCTGAGTCGGACTCTGTCAGATCCGGATGGATCAGCACTGTTCGCCCTACACAGTCTGCATGTCCACCTCCATGAGCTGAGCCACTTGTCCATGGTTTTCACGGATCCGATGGCATCGTAGAACCTAATTAAAATATCCAGGCACCTCTTCAACAGAGTCTAATATATTCGATCCCTATTAATTGTAGGTAAGGGTATCAAGGGATATGGAGCTAAGGTGGGTAAATGGAGTTGAGGTACAGATCAGTCATGATTTAATTGAATGGCGGAGCAGGCTCGAGGGGCTCAATGGCCGACTCCTGTTCCTGTGTAAACACGAATTGTGGTGCTGAGGAACTAATTCTCCTCAATCCTTCCCACATCCAGAGAAATGAAAACAGTCAAATCGGAGTGACCCATTAGTGGGCCGTTAGCTGCAAATTGCGTCAGGAGATTGCTAGGTGACTGACCATCAGGCAATCCATTAGGACTGAGCTAAGAGAGCTGAATATCACACACGGCCCATTAGAGACTCAGCGACAGGATACACACACTGACATTTCAAGGCACTGATTACACAGTCATTAATGTCACTCAAGGGCCACTCGTGCGTCACAAACTGCACTGCACCAGAGAGGCAACACTCCCACACAACAGGCAGCTGGGCTGGGGTGGCAGGCAACAGGTTGTTTAACAAATCCAGTCTGGTTTGACTCTGTGTAAATCATAGGGGGCTGGGGTTAATCGGAGGGGCTGGGAAAAGACACTGTTGTAGGAATAGGGGGGAGCCATTCAGCCCCTCGAGTCTGTCCTGCCATTTCATGGGTGAGCTGTACCTCAACTCCATTTATGGGACAGAATCCAATTTTTCTGTTTATTTCATCAGATCCCTCAGGTTGTGAGTCTAATGAGAAATAAACAGCTTGGGTTAAGAAGATTTTGTCCTTTCGCTCCCTGTTTGCTTTGGCTCTGTGTCTCCATACTGTTCCCTGGTTACAGGAGGTTGGCCGATCATCCATCCCGGGAACTTCAATGTCAACAACAACTTGTATTTATATAGCACCTTCAACACAGTAAAACGTCCTAAGGCCCTTCACAGGAGCGATATCAAACAAAATCTAACACCGAGCCACATAAGGAGATATTAGGACAGTGAGGTAGGTTTTAAGGAGCGTATTAAAGGAGGAAAGGCGGAGAGGTTTAGGGAAGGAATTCCAGAGCTTAGGGTCTCAGCAGCTGAAGGCACGGCCGCCAATGCTGGAGTGATTAAAATCGGGGATGATCAAGAGGCCAGAATTGGAGAAGCGCAGAGATCTCACAGGGTTGTAGGGCTGGAGGAAGTTGCAGAGATAGGGAGGGGCAAGGCCATGGAGAGATTTGAAAGCAAGGATGAGAACACACTGGAACTGTTGCTCAGAGATGTAGAAAAGCAGCTAATGTTTGCCTCACTCTTCTGTTTCCCCTGGAGTTGGCTCACCTCCTCTCAGACACAGCCTGAAACTTAGTGAATCACTGATGGGAAACTGTCAACACATCAGTGTCACCCAGCACTGTAAACCGGTGCAGAGAGACGCACAGCACCAGGCCATTCACCCCACACCGAGTCACCCCATTCACCCCACACCGAGTCTCCCCATTCACCCCACACCGAGTCTCCCCATTCACCCCACACCGAGTCTCCCCATTCACCCCACACCGAGTCACCCCATTCACCCCACACCGAGTCTCCCCATTCACCCCACACCGAGTCTCCCCATTCACCCCACACTGAGTCTCCCCATTCACCCCACTGAGTCTCCCATTCACCCCACACCGAGTCTCCCCATTCACCCCACACCGAGTCTCCCCATTCACCCCACACCGAGTCTCCCCATTCACCCCACACCACGTCTCCCCATTCACCCCACACCGAGTCTCCCCATTCACCCCACACCGAGTCTCCCCATTCACCCCACACCGAGTCACCCCATTCACCCCACACCGAGTCACCCCATTCACCCCACACCGAGTCTCCCCATTCACCCCATTCACCCCACACCGAGTCTCCCCCATTCACCCCACACCGAGTCTCCCCATTCACCCCACACCGAGTCTCCGCATTCACCCCACACCGAGTCTCCCCATTCACCCCACACCGAGTCTCCCCATTCACCCCATTCACCCCACACCGAGTCTCCCCATTCACCCCATTCACCCCACACCGAGTCTCCCCATTCACCCCACACCGCGTCACCCCATTCACCCCACACCGCGTCACCCCATTCACCCCACACCGCGTCACCCCATTCACCCCACACCGCGTCACCCCATTCACCCCATACCGAGTCTCCCCATTCACCCCACACCACGTCTCCCCATTCACCCCATACCACGTCTCCCCATTCACCCCACATCACGTCTCCCCATTCACCCCACACCGAGTCTCCCCATTCACCCACACCGAGTCACCCCATTCACCCCACACCGAGTCACCCCATTCACCCCACACCGAGTCTCCCCATTCACCCCACACCGAGTCACCCCATTCACCCCACACCGAGTCACCCCATTCACCCCACACCGAGTCACCCCATTCACCCCACACCGAGTCTCCCCATTCACCCCACACCGAGTCTCCCCATTCACCCCACACCGAGTCTCCCCATTCACCCCACACCGAGTCACCCCATTCACCCCACACCGAGTCACCCCATTCACCCCACACCGAGTCACCCCATTCACCCCACACCGAGTCACCCCATTCACCCCACACCGAGTCTCCCCATTCACCCCACACCGAGTCACCCCATTCACCCCACACCGAGTCTCCCCATTCACCCCACACCGAGTCTCCCCATTCACCCCACACCGAGTCTCCCCCATTCACCCCACACCGAGTCACCCCATTCACCCCACACCGAGTCACCCCATTCACCCCACACCGAGTCACCCCATTCACCCCACACCGAGTCACCCCATTCACCCAACACCGAGTCACCCCATTCACCCCACACCGAGTCTCCCCATTCACCCCACACCGAGTCTCCCCCATTCACCCCACACCGAGTCTCCCCATTCACCCCACAGCGAGTCTCCCCATTCACCCCACACCGAGTCTCCCCATTCACCCCACACCGAGTCTCCCCATTCACCCCACACCGAGTGTCCCCATTCACCCCATTCACCCCACACCGAGTCTCTCCATTCACCCCACACCACGTCTCCCCATTCACCCCACACCACGTCTCCCCATTCACCCCACACCGAGTCTCCCCATTCACCCCACACCACGTCTCCCCATTCATCCCACACCGAGTCACCCCATTCACCCCACACCGCGTCTCCCCATTCACCCCACACCGAGTCACCCCATTCACCCCACACCACGTCTCCCCATTCACCCCACACCGAGTCACCCCATTCACCCCACACCGAGTCTCCCCATTCACCCCACACCGAGTCTCTCCATTCACCCCACACCGAGTCTCCCCATTCACCCCACACCGAGTCTCCCCATTCACCCCACACCGAGTCTCCCCATTCACCCCACACCGAGTCTCCCCATTCACCCCACACCGAGTCACCCCATTCACTCCACACCGCGTCACCCCATTCACCCCACACCGAGTCTCCCCCATTCACCCCACACCGAGTCTCCCCATTCACCCCACACCGAGTCTCCCCATTCACCCCACACCGAGTCTCCCCATTCACCCCACACCGAGTCTCCCCATTCACCCCACACCGAGTCTCCCCATTCACCCCACACCGAGTCTCCCCATTCACCCCACACCGAGTCTCCCCCATTCACCCCACACCGAGTCTCCCCATTCACCCCACACCGAGTCTCCCCATTCACCCCACACCGAGTCTCCCCATTCACCCCACACCGAGTCTCCCCATTCACCCCACACCGAGTCTCCCCATTCACCCCACACCGAGTCTCCTCATTCACCCCACACCGAGTCTCCCCATTCACCCCACACCGAGTCTCCCCATTCACCCCACACCGAGTCTCCCCATTCTCCCCACACAGAGTCTCTCCATTTAACCCACACTGTGTTGCCGAGGAGTGATGGGACTGCGTGGAAGGCAGGTGGCTGAGAGCAACTAAATATACTTCACACTGAGAGTAAAGATCCCTTATCTTCCTCCTATGGTGTCTTTAATCTAGTCTGTCATTACAGGCCTCCCAGGGACACTTCAATCATTAACACATCCAAACACTGGCCCGTAACTGCTGCAGCTGCACTGAATTCAATGTGCGTTGCCGAGGATCGTACTCAACAACAACAACTTATATTTATATAGCGCCTTTAACGTAGTAAAACGTCCCAAGGTGCTTCACAGGAGTATTTTAAGACAAAAAATTTGACACCGATCCACGTAAGGATAAATTAGGACAGGTGACCAAAAGCTTGGTCAAAGAGGTAGGTTTTAAGGAGCATCTTAAAGGAGGAAAGAGAGGTAGCGAGGCGGAGAGGTTTAGGCAGGGAATTCCAGAGCTTAGGGCCTAGGCAACAGAAGGCACGGCCACCAATGGTTGAGCGATTATAATCAGGGATGCTCAAGAGGGCAGAATTAGAGGAGCGCAGATATCTCGGGGGGTTGTGGGGCTGGAGGAGATTACAGAGATAGGAAGGGGTGAGGCCATGGAGGGATTTGAAAACAAGGATGAGAATTTTGAAATCGAGGCACTGCTTAACCGGAAACCAATGTAGGTGAGTGAGCACAGGGGAGATGGGCAAACGGGACCTGGTGCGAGTTAGGACACGGGCAGCCGAGTTTTGGATGACCTCAAGTTTACGTAGGGTGGAATGTGGGAGGCCAGCCAGGAGTGCGTTGGAATAGTCAAGTCTAGAGGTAACAAAGGCATGGATGAGGGTTTCAGCAGCAGATGGGCTGAGGCAAGGGCGGAGACGGTCAATGTTACGGAGGTGGAAGTAGGCGGTCTTTGTTATGCTGTGGATATGTGGTCGGAAGCTCATTTCAGGGTCAAATAGGACACCAAGGTTGCGAACAGTGTGGTTCAGCCTCAGACAGATGTTAGGGAGAGGGATGGAGTCAGTGGCTAGGGAACGGAGTTTCCTCGGTGATTGCGTTTTGTTAGTGCATGCTCCTGCACACATTTCCTGCGTTTGGTCACTCACTCTGATAACGTTACTTGTGGATTACCATCTCCAGGACACGTCACTGTTTACACATTTCCACATGTGCACAGACACCACTTCCCCCTGACTTCAGGTTTGCTGTACCCCAGGCAACAAGATTGGCTTGAAATGTTGACTGTTTTCATATTTACCTCCATCCTGAAGGCGCTGACTCTCCCTGGAGTACAGTTCTCTTCCTCTCCTGAAGGTGCTGACTCTCCCTGGGGTACAGTTCCCCTCCTCTCCTGAAGGTGCTGACTCTCCCTGGGGTACAGTTCCCCTCCTCTCCTGAAGGTGCTGACTCTCCCTGGGGTACAGTTCCCCCTCCTCTCCTGAAGGTGCTGACTCTTCCTGGGGTACAGTTCCCCTCCTCTCCTGAAGGCGCTGACTCTCCCTGGGGTACAGTTCCCCTCCTCTCCTGAAGGTGCTGACTCTCCCTGGGGTACAGTTCCCCTCCTCTCCTGAAGGTGCTGACTCTCCCTGGGGTACAGTTCCCCTCCTCTCCTGAAGGTGCTGACTCTCCCTGGGGTACAGTTCCCCTCCTCTCCTGAAGGTGCTGACTCTCCCTGGGGTACAGTTCCCCTCCTCTCCTGAAGGTGCTGACTCTCCCTGGGGTACAGTTCCCCTCCTCTCCTGAAGGTGCTGACTCTCCCTGGGGCACAGTTCCCCTCCTCTCCTGAAGGCGCTGACTCTCCCTGGGGTACAGTTCCCCTCCTCTCCTGAAGGTGCTGACTCTCCCTGGGGTACAGTTCCCCATCTCTCCTGAAGGCGCTGACTCTCCCTGGGGTACAGTTCCCCATCTCCGCTGAAGGCACTGACTCTCCCTGGGGTACAGTACCCCTCCTCTCCTGAAGGTGCTGACTCTCCCTGGGGTACAGTTCCCCTCCTGAAGGCACTGACTCTCCCTGGGGTACAGTTCCTCCTCTCCTGAAGGTGCTGACTCTCCCTGGGGTACAGTTCCCCATCTCTCCTGAAGGTGCTGACTCTCCCCGGGGTACAGTTCCCCTCCTCTCCTGAAGGTGCTGACTCTCCCCGGGGTACAGTTCCCCGCCTCTCCCGAAGGTGCTGACTCTCCCTGGGGTACAGTTCCCCGCCTCTCCCGAAGGTGCTGACTCTTCCTGGGGTAGAGTTCCCCTCCTCTCCTGAAGGTGCTGACTTTCCCTGGGGTACAGTTCCCCTCCTCTCCTGAAGGTGCTGACTCTCCCTGGGGTACAGTTCCCCTCCTCACCTGAAGGTGCTGACTCTCCCTGGGGTACAGTTCCCCATCTCTCCTGAAGGTGCTGACTCTCCCTGGGGTACAGTTCCCCACTTCTGCTGAAGGTGCTGATTCTCCCTGGGGTACAGTTCCCCTCCTCTCCTGAAGGTGCTGACTCTCCCTGGGGTACAGTTCCCCTCCTCCCCTGAAGGCGCTGACTCTCCTTGGGGTATAGTTCCCCTCCTCTCCTGAAGGTGCTGACTCTCCCTGGGGTACAGTTCCCCTCCTCTCCTGAAGGTGCTGACTCTCCCCGGGGTACAGTTCCGTGAGCACTGACTGTCCAGTACCACACCCATTGGCCATTCTTCAGGTGTGAGTCCAGACAGCGAGGCTGGTGGCATATTTTACTGCTGGGCATGTGAAGAGATCAGTCAAGCCAGATTCTACCTTCACCAAAAGCCCTAACGGGCACTTTTCAGCAGGAATCTCCGGAAAGTGATCAGCAACAGGAAACCCTGGCTGAGTTCGCCCCTCCCTAGCCCAGGGCAGTGTTTCTGCAGCTGCCTCAGTTACAACTTTGCTCCCAAGATCCTGGATATTTTTTCTCGATTATTGGATCGCACTGATGCCACCGGGCTTGTAATGAGAGCCGTCTGTCTGCAGCTCCCAGGGTTATAAGAACATAAGAAATAGGAGCAGGAGTCGGCCATTTGGCCCTTCGAGCCTGCTCCACCATTCAATAAGATCATGGCTGATCTTCTTCCTCATCTCCACTTTCCTGCACTATCCCCATATCCCTTGATTCCCTTAATAATCAAAAATCTATCGATCTCTGTCTTGAATATACTCAACGACTGTGCCTCCACAGCCCTCTGGGGTAGAGAATTCCAAAGATTCACCACCTTCTGAGTGAAGAAATTTCTCCTCAACTCAGTCCTAAATGGCCGACCCCTTATTCTGAGGCTGTGACCCCTGGTTCTAGACTCCCCAGCCAGGGGGAACATCCTCCCTGCATCTACCCTGTCAAGCCAGAGTCATAACGGCACAGAAGGAGGCCATTCAGCCCATGCCGGACTGTAAGAATTTTGTATGTTTCAATGAGATCACCTCTCATTCTTCTAAACTCCAGAGAATATAGGCCTAGTCTACTCAATCTGTCCTCATAGGACAATCCCCCCATCCCAGGAACCAGTCTGGTGAACCTTTGTTGCACTCCCTCTATGGCAAGTATATCCTTCCTTAGGTAAGGAGACCAAAACTGTACACAATACTCCAGGTGTGGTCTCACCAGGGCCCTATATAATTGCAGTAAGACGTCTTTAAGACGGTACGTGCCACCGACTTACTTCGCGCTCCACCGTCTCTCTGCTAGAGGCACCACAGCACTCCCATGGGCTCCCATTCAGGCCGGGCTGCCCTGAGGTGAGAGGGGGGAGTGGTGCTCACTCTGGTAGCTAGGCAAGGCTTTCAGAGCGCAGGTTTAGGGTGCGACCCTTGCCAGGTGCCCTGTCCTGGACCTTCCATTTAACGAGACCTCAGGGATCAGCTGAATAACCCGACAGTGTCTGGGTGTCAGCAAGGTTATAGGGTTTATGAATATTAAGTAGCATCTGTTCTGATTATTCCGATGGAATCATCAGCTTCCGCCCTCTCTTGGAATTGGCACGGATCTATAAATGTCACAGACTGTTCTGTTTTTTTTCCTGCCAGAACCAGGAAACACATTGGTTACTGAGTGGAGTTGATGCTGGCTTCAATCGCTTGGATTTACTCAGATCAGTAGCAGAAACTGTGGCTGATTCCCCAAACCCAGGATGCCGAGAGTCACTGACTGCTGCTCTACTGAGAACATCTATCGCAGCACAGGCTGGGAATGGAAGCTGGGATCTTCCTGCTCTGTGTGGGGCTCAGTACCACGCCAGACAGTACATTTACCATAAATAAAAACAGAAAATGCTGGAAATACTCAGCAGGTCAGGCAGCACCTGTGGAGAGAGAAACAGAGTCAACGTTTCAGGTCGATGACCCTTCATCAGAACATTTACCAGGTGAGGGTAGGATCGACCTTGGTTCTGATACAGAATGAATTAGGGTAGGAGGCTAGGAAAGGAGTTCTGCTGTGATTAATTCATTTATAAAAACCATCAACTTTAAGTTTGCGCTGGCCTTTCTAGGCAGGGGTTAAAACTGTTTCTCTGCTGAATAATCTGAAGCCGCAGGGAACCACTGATAATAAACTTTCTCTATTCAGCCATTGGAATGGTAATGTCTCCATGTTTCCACGGTCACCACTCACCAGGCGGTGATGTGACCAGCATCAGGCGCGGACACAGGGAGCCGAAGCTCAGCCCGTGGGCAGAGGCCGGGAGCTGGGTCACCAACAACTCGCCCACAACGTCCCCCAGAGTGTCTCCAGCACGCTCTTAGTTTCCCAATATCTCCCAATACTGGAATCCCCCAATCCCCAGAATCCCAGTACCGGAATCTCACTGACAGAAACACGCGTGTTAATGGCTGAACGCCAACATTCACCCCTGGAGCCCGCTGCTTCTCACTGTTTGGGGTGGGAGGGTGGGGAGGGGCGCTGTTATTGGCTCTTGTTCCCTCCTTCAGTTCTGAGGCCGATGGCTCGAGCTGGGCTTGTTTCAGAGGTGCTGGCCGCCTTCCAGTTGCTCAGCCATGTTGTGGGCCCAGGCGGTGAGTGTCAGCAGCCTATTAAACCGCGGGTCTGACCCTGCCTTCACATTAAACTGCTTCCTGACATCACCCTGAACGGCCTAGCTCTAATATAAGGTTATGCCCCAAAACTAACTAACAGACTCCCAGCACAACTCCCCCAGGATCCCATCACAACTCCCCCAGGATCCCAGCACAACTCCCCCCAGGATCCCATCCCAACTCCCCCCAGGATCCCAGCATAACTCCCACAGGATTGGGGCTGCGGGGGGTCACAGTGCCGTGGATATGGGGGTGAGGGGTCAGTGCCATGGATGTGAGGGGTGAGGGGGTCACAGTGCTGTGGATATGCGGGTGAAGGGTCACAGTGCTGTGGATATGCGGGTGAGGGGTCACAGAGCTGGGGATATGGGGGTGAGGGGTCACAGAGTGCTGTGGATATAGGACATAGGAACAGGAGTAGGCCATTCAGCCCTTCGAGCTGGCTCCGCCATTCAATGAGATCATGGCTGATCTGCGATCTAACTCCATCTACTTGCCTTTGGCCCATATCCTTTAATACCTTTGGTTAACAGAAAGCTATCAATCTCCAATTTAAAATTAACAATTGATCTAGCATCAATTGCCGTTTGCGGAAGAGAGTTCCAAACTTCTACCACCCTTTGTGTGTAGAAGTGTTTCCTAATTTGACTCCTGAAAGGTCTGGCTCTAATTTTTAGACTATGCCCCCAGTCCTAGAATCCCCAACCTGCGGAAATAGTTTCTCTCTATCTACCCTATCTGTTCCCCTTAATATCCTGAAAACTTCGATCAAATCACCCCTTAACCTTCTAAATTCCAGGGAATACAACCCTAATTTGTGTAATCTCTCCTTGTACCTTAACCCTTGAAGTCCAGGTATCATTCTGATAAACCTACACTGCACTCTCTCCAAGGCCAATATATCCTTCCTAAGATGTGGTGCCCAGAACTGCTCTCAGTACTCCAGGTGTGGTCTAACCAGGGTTTTGTACAGCTGCAACATAACTTCTGCCCCCTTGTACTCTAGTCCTCTAGATATAAAGGCCAGCATCCCATTAGCCTTTTTGATTATTAAGGATATGGGGGTGAGGGGTCAGTGCTGTGGACATGGGGGTGAGAGGTCAGTGCTGTGGATATGGGGGTGAGAGGTCAGTGCTCTGGATATGGGGGTGAGAGGTCAGTGCTGTGGGTATGGGGGTGAGGGGTCAGTGCTGTGGATATGGGGGTGAGGGGTCACAGTGCTGGGGGAATAGGGGGTGAGGGGTCACAGTGCTGGGGATATGGGGGTGAGAGGTCAGTGCTGTGGATATGGGGGTGAGGGGTCACAGTGCTGGGGACTGGGGGTGAGGGGTCAGAGTGCTGGGGATATGGGGGTGAGGGGTCAGAGTGCTGGGGATATGGGGTGAGGGGTCAGAGTGCTGGGGATATGGGGTGAGGGGTCAGAGTTCTGGGGATATGGGGTCACAGTGCTGGGGATATGGGGGTGAGAGGTCAGTGCTGTGGATATGGGGGTGAGGGGTCAGAGTGCTGGGGATATGGTAGTGAGGGGTCAGAGTGCTGGGGATATGGTAGTGAGGGGTCAGAGTGCTGGGGATAGGGGGTGAGGGGTCAGATTGCTGGGGATAGGGGGGATGAGGGGTCCGTGCTGGGGATATGGGGGTGAGGGGTCAGAGTGCTGGGGATATGGGGGTGAGGGGTCACGGTGCTGGGGATATGGGGGTGAGGGGGTCACGGTGCTGGGGATATGGAGGTAAGGGGTCAGAGTGCTGGGGAGATGGAGGTGAGGGGTCAAAGTGCCGGTGAGATGGAGGTGAGGGGTCAGAGTGCTGGGGATATAGGGGTGAGGGGTCACGGTGCTGGGGATATGGGGGTGAGGGGTCACGGTGCTGGGGATATAGGGGTGAGGGGTCACGGTGCTGGGGATAGGGGGGTGAGGCATCAGAGTGCTGGGGATATGGGGGTGAGGGGTCAGAGTGCTGGGGATATGGGGTGAGGGGTCAGAGTGCTGGGGATATGGGGGTGAGGGGTCACAGTGCTGGGGATATGGGGGTGAGGGGGTCACGGTGCTGGAGATATGGAGGTAAGGGGTCAGAGTGCTGGGGAGATGGAGGTGAGGGGTCAAAGTGCCGGTGAGATGGAGGTGAGGGGTCAGAGTGCTGGGGATATAGGGGTGAGGGGTCACGGTGCTGGGGATATGGGGGTGAGGGGGTCACGGTGCTGGGGATATGGAGGTAAGGGGTCAGAGTGCTGGGGAGATGGAGGTGAGGGGTCAAAGTGCCGGTGAGATGGAGGTGAGGGGTCAGAGTGCTGGGGATATAGGGGTGAGGGGTCACGGTGCTGGGGATATGGGGGTGAGGGGTCACGGTGCTGGGGATATAGGGGTGAGGGGTCACGGTGCTGGGGATAGGGGGGTGAGGCATCAGAGTGCTGGGGATATGGGGGTGAGGGGTCAGAGTGCTGGGGATAGGGGGGGTGAGGCATCAGAGTGCTGGGGATATGGCGGTGAGGGGTCAGAGTGCTGGGGATATAGGGGTGAGGGGTCAGAGTGCTGGGGATATGGGGGTGAGGGGTCAGAGTGCTGGGGCGATGGGTCAGAGTGCTGGGGCGATGGGTCAGAGTGCTGGGGATATGGGGGTGAGGGGTCAGAGTGCTGGGGCGGTGAGGGTGAGTGGTCAGAGTGCTGGGGATAGGGGGGTGAGGGGTCAGAGTGCTGGGGCGATGGGTCAGAGTGCTGGGGCGATGGGTCAGAGTGCTGGGGATATGAGGTGAGGGGTCAGAGTGCTGGGGATAGGGGGGTGAGGGGGTCAGAGTGCTGGGGATTTGGGGTGAGGGGTCACGTTAGCAAGTGGTTCAGATGCGACTCTGAACGTCAATTCCAGCAGTTTACTGATGACATCACACCCGGAATTTGATTAGAGTTTCAGAATCACAAAATTAATCAACTTCTCTCTTTAAATGATGTGTTTCCTGTTGTAGACGCACTGCGGATATAGTCTGCGATAACCTCCACTGACGTCATTACTATTGAAGTACATCGTGATTCCCAGAGTGGGTCATCAACAACAATAACTTCAAGACACTTCACAATCAGACAAAATTTGACACGAGGCACAAAAGGTGAAATTAGGGAAGGTGACCAACAGCTTGGTCAAAGAGGGAGGTTTTAAGGAGCGTCTTAAAGGAAGAAAGAGGCGGAGAGGTTTAGGGAGGGAATTCCAGAGCTTAGGGCCCAGGCAGTTGAAACGCAAGATTCAGAAACATACAAGGGAGGTCCCATTGACCTGTTGCCATAACGTTCCTTGTCCACACTTCAGATTTGCCTGGATTTTAGTTTATTCAACGACTGGTGTGAAACACAAGGAACAGATGATTCCCCCAAGTAACACACAGTAAACCCTCGGATAGGAGGCACTGGTGGAGTTTGAAAGCTCTGAGGGAAATTCAGCAATCGAAGGGTTAAATCAAACAATTTAAAAAGGAAAATAAAACACAAAGGCACCGTCAGATTGTTTTAATGATGTGCGAAGATGTCACTTGCCTTATAATTGTGGGGGAAAAAAATCTCCTGGGAATAAGTAGACCTACCGGTCATCCGTCTGCCACTCGCCCAGAAGCAGGTCTCGGAATCGGTACCGAGGAGGGAGAGGGAGAACATCTTTTTCCAGCTCCATCTTCAGCGGCAGATTTCGGTTTCTTAAAGGACCCAGGGTTCCAAAGGGTCATTTAACTCCAGTAAACACACTGCCCAGGTGCCACCTCCAGAGCTCTTTGCTCCAAACTCTGTCTCCTTTCAAAGAAATAAATAAGAGTTTTAAAACAATTTTAGAATTAAAAAGAGAAGGAGGAAAGTAAGTTGCAGTGACGCCGGTTCTGCCCCCGCAGGATGCGCTGCTGATTTCTGACCAGGAGCAAGGGCTTTTTTTGCTTTCCACAAGATGCTCAGTACAACTGCTATTCAGCAGAGCCTCTGTTGGGTGAGAGACAAGAGGGAGCGTGCGGCATCATCTGCTATTATACGCCAAGCTTTCTGTATCTTCCTTACACACACGCACAGCAGGATGTAGCCAACAGCACAGAATGCATAACGTGCAAGAATCCAAACAATAAGCTGCCCTTTTCAGCACAGCCCCTCACCCCTCGCAGACTCTGCCTCTGACTGACCGCTTCCAATATCGCTCTGGCACAGACTGAATTTCTGGCAGCGCAAGATGATCAGTTAAGAATGACAGCAAATATAATCACCAAGGAGATGAGCAACAAAGCAGCGACACAACAGTTGTAAATCACTATTAGTTTCAAAAGCAAAAGCGGAAATGGCTTGTCATGTAACAGCATTACCCAGATTTAATGTTGTTGCCGAATCATTTCCTGCTAATTATCTCCTGATTCTCAATTGATAAACTTATAAAGATTAAATGACAAACATTAACCCTCTGTGCACTGTGTCACAGCGCTGCTGTTCGTCGTCAGCTTCTGTTGGCAAAGAACAAAACCGCACAAAGCTAACGGTAGATGATTGATAAGTAATACTAAAGCTCGCTGGCTCAGTGAGTCTCTCCAGTAAGTGGCTGAGCCACAGAGAGGTTCAATGTCCCAGATTTCGTCTCTGGTCTGTGCGGAGTGAGCTGCCTACAGCTGAGGGAACAGTTGGCCTCAGCACTCTTGTTAAGGATGGGAAAAGTCAGCCAGGATTCCTGGTGTCTCTGGGTGTGTCTGTGTTCTGTGTGTGTGTACCTGTGTGTACGTTGACAGGGTTGGGGGGGGGCCCGAGAACATCTGGCTCGGCTAGGATCAGGATTGGCTGTGATGCCCCCGGCCACGATTTAACAGTCTGAACACAAGAACATAAGAAATAGGAGCAGGAGTAGGCCATACGGCCCCTCGAGTCTGCTCCGCCATTCAATGAGATCATGGCTGAACTTCTACATCAACTCCACTTTCCCGCCCTATTCCCATATCCCTTGATTCCCTTCGTGTCCAAATATGGGCACTGGCAGGATTTACATCCACACACATGGGCCCTGATCTGGGGACCATGCTCCCGTATCCAGCAAGAAACAGAGCTGGAAACTGAAGGTGGGGCAATAACACATCCTGGAGAAATGTCAGGGCTGTTGGTGCGTTCAATGGCTATGATGATAGATGGATCCTGGCTGTGACCGATGATTCCTGGTTACTGCAGTTAATTGCTCCTGTGGCCAGTGGTTAATGGTTAGTGTAATTGGTGGTTACTGTGTCCGACGGTTAGTAATGGTTACTTTGGTCAGTGGTTACTGTGACATCAGTGGTTACGGGTTACTTTGGTCGATGATTACTATTATTGACGAGTACTGTGGTCAGGTTATTTTCCTGCGCTCTCTGGTTACTGTGCACTGCGACTGATAGTGTTCAATCAGTCGCAGTGCTCAATCAGTCGCAGTGCTCAGTGACTGATTGAGCAAGGAGCCACCGCCCTCCTGCTTGGGGAAGGAGTGGACAATATAATGTAAACCCTTGGCTGCATCGACACATTGCACCGATCAGTGGGGGGCCTGGGTAACTAGTTTAATTTCCCTTTGTTCTGTTGCTGGCAGTTACAGGTGAGGGGTTTAATGTGATACATTTTCACAGTGTAAATAAACCCGTGAATAAACATTTTCTCCCCTTTTTAAATTAATTTAGATGTTGATTTTGGTTCTATTGGTCACTGTTGAAACGGCAATTGGCTCAACCCAGCCAACTGAGCCATCTCGTGGAGCTGCTCATACTTCATAAGAACATAAGAAATAGGAGCAGGAGTAGGCCATTCGGCCCTTCGAGCCTGCTCCGCCATTCAATGAGATCATGGCTGATCTTCTGCCTCAACTCCATTCACCGGCCTTATCGCCATATCCCTTGATGCCCTTACTAGTCAGAAATCTATCGACTTCTGTTGTGAATATACCCAATGACTGAGCCTCCACAGCCCTCTGGGGTAGAGAATTCCAAAGATTCACCACCCTCTGTGTGAAGAAATTTCTTCTCATCTCAGTCCTGAATGGCCTACCCTTTATCCTGAGGCTGTGGCCCCTGGTTCTAGACTCCCCAGCCAAGGGAAACATTCTCCCAGCATCCACCCTATCAAGCCCTGTAATAATTTTGTATGCTTCAATGAGATCCCCTCTCATTCTTCTGAACTCAAGAGAATACAGGCCTAGTGTACTCAATCTCTTCTCATACGACAGTCCCGCCATCCCAGGAATCAATCTCGTGAACCTTCGTTGCACTCCCTCTATGGCAAGTATATCCTTCCTTAGGTAAGGAGACCAAAATTGTACACAGTACTCCAGGTGTGGTCTCACCAAGGCCCTATATAATTGGAGTAAGACTTTTTTACTCCTGTACTCAAATCCACTTGTAATGAAGGCCAGCATACCATTTGCCTTCCTAATGGCTTGCTGCACCTGCACATTCACTTTCAGTAACTCATGTACAAGGACACACAGGTCCCTTTGAGCATCTGCATTCCCCAATCTTTCACCATTTAGGAAATACTCTGCCTTTCTGTTTTTTCTACCAGAGTGGGTAACTTCACATTTATCCACCTGCCATGTTCTCGCCCACTCACTGAACCTGTCGAGATCCCCTTGAAGCCTTGTCACATCCTCTTCACAACTGCCACTGCCACCTAGCTTTGTCATCAGCAAATTTGGAAATGTTACATTTAGTCCCCTCATCCAAATCATTGACATAGATTGTGAATAGCTGGGGCCCAAGCACCGACCCTTGCGATACCCCACTAGTCACAGCCTGCCATCCTGAAAAAGACCCGTTTATCCCTACTCTTTGTTTTCTGTCTGTTAACCAATTCTCAATCCATGCTAGTATATTACCCCCAATTCCATGTGGTTACAGAGATGGTCACACTCGGCCAAGACAATTGCTGACAAGTCTCCGAGCCCCTTGTGTTACTTCAGTGCTTCATGTTCAGAAACTCAAGCCACTCCCTGGCTGGAATACACAGGTGCCTCTCTCTAGGTACTCTGTGTGTGGGGTCCAATCCCAGGCTGGGAGTTCGATCCTGGGGTCTCACACCGTGTGGAATCCAATCCCAGGCTAGAAGTTCAATCCCCAGGGTCACACGCTGTGTGGGGTCCGATCCCCAAGGTCACAAGCTGTGTGGGGTCAGAACCCAGGCTGGGAGTTCGATCCCCGGGGTCACGCGCCGCGTGGGGTCCGATCCCCGGGGTCACGCGCCGCGTGGGGTCCGATCCCCGGGGTCACGCGCCGCGTGGGGTCCGATCCCCGGGGTTACATAGAAACATAGAAAATAGGTGCAGGAGTAGACCATTCGGTCCTTCGAGCCTGCACCGCCATTTAATGCGTTCATGGCTGAACATGCTACCTCAGTACCCCATTCCTGCTTTCTCGCCATACCCCTTGATCCCCCTAGTTGTGAGTATTATATCTAACTCCCTTTTGAACATATTTAGCGAACTGGCCTCAACAACCTTCTGTGGTAGAGAATTCCACAGATTCACCACTCTCTGGGTGAAGAAGTTCCTCCTCATCTCAGTCTTAAATGGCTTCCTCTTTATCCTTAGACTGTGACCCCTGGTTTTAGTTTTCCCTAACATTGGAAACATTCTGCCCGCATCTAATTTGTCTAAACCAGTCAGGATTTTAAACGCCTCTATAAGATCCCCCCTCATTCTTCTGAACTCCAGAGGATACAAGTTCAGTTGATCCAGTCTTTCTTGATATGTCAGTCTGGCCATCCCAGGAATCAATCTAGTGAACCTTCGTTGCACTCCCTCAATAGCAAGAATGTCCTTCCTCAAGTTAGGAGACCAAAACTGCACACAATACTCCAGGTGTGGCCTCACCAAGGCCCTGTACAACTGTAGCATCACCTCCCTACTCCTGTACTCAAATCCCCTTGCTATGAAGGCCATCATGCCATTTGCTTTCTTGACTGCCTGCTGCACTTGCCTTCCCACCTTCAGTGACTGTTGCACCTCCCCTTTCCCTAATCTGCCACCATTCAGGTAATAGTCTGCCTCTCTATTTTTACCACCAAAGTGGATAACCTCACATTTATCCACATTGTACTTCATCTGCCATACATTTGCCCATTCACCCAACCTGTCCAAGTCACGCGCCGCGTGGGGTCCGATCCCGGGCTGGGACTCCACGCCCTGGTTTTGGAAAAGTAAACAAAAATCTACCAAGTTTCCTGCTCCCAATGGCTTCCAGTATATAGGGATTCGCTGTTGGGTGAAGAGAGGATCAGGCTCAGCTGTAATGCCCACCACAGTTGAATATCTGACTGACAGCCACTCGAAGCTCATGTATGAAGAATGGGCACTCTGGTGAGCAAGTGTCAGCACCTTTCAGGGTACGTGAGGTGGGTGTGGCGAGTTAAAGCTGAGCTGATTGAACAGGAAGCACTGGTGTGAGCTGTTTATCACCATTGGCTGCACCTATGTGTAGAACCTCCAGTGGTCGGCCTGCTCAATATCACAGCTCTCCGGGACACAATCCATCACACGGGCATTACCTCGTTCTCTCAAACAACTGGGGTTCAGCTGGTCGTTCATGTGGGAGCTGAGGTCATAGAGTCCTAACAATAGTCTTTTTCTCCATGCTCTCCAGATAGTCCTTTGCTTTCATGTTTCTCTGCATTACTCACAGATTCTGCAGGATTTCCTTCCTTTTCATTTAATATTTCTTTTGTACTTTTCGATTCTTCTCTGAACCCACAAGAAGCTGAAAAAGTTTGCTGAGTGGCATCCACAAGTTGATTTTTATTCTTAATACGGAGGTCCAATGCCATATCAGCATCCATTTTGTTCATCCCAAGCTTTCCATCAATATGGTCACCTGCACAGCTTGTATTACAATTATTACTCTGATGTGTGCCATTTCTAAGCCTACTGTGGTTAGGAGATAGATTAATGTCTTGATGCTGAATGTCTAAAGAGTTCTTCTTGCTTACAGTTTTATTTAGCTCATCTTTTCCTGTTGCGCCTTTTTCGTTCGTGGATTCTGCACACACAGAAGGGTTGTTTTTTTTCTCCAATTCAGCCTTCTTGGCTTGCAACTCATTGATGACCTTTGAAAGCCTACTAGGGCTATGCTTATTTGAATCCAGTTCGATTACCTCTTTTCCTGATGCGCATTTTTCGTTCATGAATTCCACGCACATAGAAGGGTTGTTTTTTTCCCAATTTACCATTCTTGAATTGCAACTCATTGATGGCCTTCGAAAGCCTAATAGGGCTGTGCTTATTTGAATCCAGGTCTACGACACCACCATAACTGCAATTTTTAGTTTTATTTTCTGAAGAACACGAACAGATTAAAGATTCGTCACAATCTGACTGGCATTTCAGACATTTTGAAAAGAACAGACCTGTGGCTTCCAGGTAAGCTTTGTAAGGTGCCAGACTGAACACATTGTTTATGACTGGCATCGGAGGGGAAGCAGGGGGAGTTGCTCTCGTCTTCCTTAGAAGCAAGAGAGAAGTTAATCTCCGATGTTCTTCTGGTTGGACTAATATTGGAACTCTTTGGTGGGCTTTCCAGTCTACCTTCTACTGGTTTATTGATATTTTCACTTTCTTTACTGAATACAGACCTACCATGATCACCGCTGGATGAAATATGAATGCTTGGGATATGTTCCTGCATATAAATGTCCTTTGGTCTTTGATCTGCAGGAGTGCCAGCAGGTCTCTCAAATGTCCCCTTCAGGTTTTTTCCAGGTACTACAGGGTGAAAGGTACTGTGCTTACTTATCAACTGTTGCTGACCAACATATTTCTGATTATAAAGCGAGTTTAATGAATTGTAGCACCTTTCATCTGTTTGCACATCAACGACACGTGGCCTGAAGTGCAACATGTCCGGTGAAGGAAGCTTTACATTGGCTGGATCTTGGTGAGATGCAGACACTTTTCCCCCCACGAGGGACTCTGTGACTCAAGCTCTGTTGGTTGTGCTACAGGATGAGTCAAGGGATCGGTCATGGGGACACTTTTCTGCATTGAAGGAGGGGGGACGAGCAAGATACCCAAGAGATTCCGAAGGCTGTGGATAAGGATTTCCTGGACTAAGTTGACCTGCAAAATTGGAACTGGATACTGGCATCCGCCCACCTGTGCTTTGTAGCTATGTGGATGCAACAATGAGTAAGTACCCGCGTTTGGCTAGTTTGAAATCGTGTTTTGAGAGTGTATAGCTTTTGGCCGAATTGGCATTGGATACTTTGGTGGTGATAGCTTATCACAATACAAAGGTGGCTGCATCTGTTGCCCCTCAGCTGCTGCGAATGGGTGTAAGGGAACTTTTCGGAAGTCTTGGAGGTTATGCATAGATGTGTTGATGCGACTTGGTACATTTCCATTAGAGTTTTCACACGAGAGTGCAGAATATCTGGGATCTGGGATCTTGTAGAACATTCCGATTGTAAGTTCCATATCCTTGATACAGAGGTGAACGTACTCCAGGTAGTCTTCCAGGTGATTCTGTCCACAGAGCTATTCTGTATATTGCCGGATTCATGATGCAACGGTTTATTTTTCAAAAGAGGATTACCATATTGTGGATTTGCATCAGTTGATTGTTATTCGCAATTCTTGGTGTCGGCGCTCTCGGGGTGAGGGGGGGGGCAGAACCCGAGGGAGGCTGAACGAGAGCAGGACTTCATCAGCTCACACTTTTACACCAGCTCACACTTTTACACCAGGAGTTGGATTCATCCAATGTACAGTAAGGATCCTCGCCCACCTCCAGCACAAGCTTCAGACAGACACTGGCCGGGATCAGGATCAGCGCACTCCTGGAATCGGGATCCTGTGAGGGCAGACACTGGCCGAGATCAGGATCTGCACACTCCTGGAGTCGGGAATCTGTGAGGGCAGACACTGGCCAGGATCAGGATCAGGATCAGGATCAGCACACTCCTGGAGTCGGGATTCTGTGAGGGCAGACACTGGCCAGGATCAGGATCAGCGCACTCCTGGAGTTGGGATCCTGTGAGGGCAGACACTGGCCGGGATCAGGACCTGCACACTCCTGGAGTCGGGATCCTGTGAGAGCAGACACTGGCCAGGATCAGGATCAGCACACTCCTGGAGTTGGGATCCTGTGAGAACAGACACTGGCCAGGATCAGGATCAGGATCAGCACACTCCTGGAGTCGGAATCCTGTGAGGGCAGACACTGGCCAGGATCAGGATCAGCGCACTCCTGGAGTTGGGATCCTGTGAGGGCAGACACTGGCTAGGATCAGGATCAGGATCAGCACACTCCTGGAGTCGGGATTCTGTGAGGGCAGACACTGGCCAGGATCAGGATCAGCGCACTCCTGGAGTTGGGATCCTGTGAGGGCAGACACTGGCCAGGATCAGGATCAGCGCACTCCTGGAGTTGGGATCCTGTGAGGGCAGACACTGGCCAGGATCAGGATCAGCGCACTCCTGGAGTCGGGATTCTGTGAGGGCAGACACTGGCCGAGATCAGGATCTGCACACTCCTGGAGTCGGAATCCTGTGAGGGCAGACACTGGCCAGGATCAGGATCAGCGCACTCCTGGAGTTGGGATCCTGTGAGGGCAGACACTGGCCAGGATCAGGATCAGGATCAGCACACTCCTGGAGTTGGGATTCTGTGAGGGCAGACACTGGCCAGGATCAGGATCAGCGCACTCCTGGAGTTGGGATCCTGTGAGGGCAGACACTGGCCAGGATCAGGATCAGCGCACTCCTGGAGTTGGGATCCTGTGAGGGCAGACACTGGCCAGGATCAGGATCAGCGCACTCCTGGAGTCGGGATTCTGTGAGGGCAGACACTGGCCGAGATCAGGATCTGCACACTCCTGGAGTCGGGATCCTGTGAGGGCAGACACTGGCCGGGAGCAGGATCTGCACACTCCTGGAGTAGGGATCCTGTGAGAACAGACACTGGCCAGGATCAGGATCAGCGTACACCTGGAGTCGGAATCCTGTGAGGGCAGACACTGGCCAGGATCAGGATCAGCACACTCCTGGAGTCGGGATCCTGTGAGGGCAGACACTGGCCAGGATCAGGATCAGGATCAGCGCACTCCTGGAGTCGGGATCCTGTGAGGGCAGACACTGGCCAGGATCAGGATCAGGATCAGCGCACTCCTGGAGTCGGAATCCTGTGAGGGCAGACACTGGCCAGGATCAGGATCAGCACACTCCTGGAGTCGGGATCCTGTGAGGGCAGACACTGGCCAGGATCAGGATCAGCGCACTCCTGGAGTCGGAATCCTGTGAGGGCAGACACTGGCCAGGATCAGGATCAGCGCACTCCTGGAGTCGGGATCCTGTGAGGACACACACTGGCCGGGATCAGCACTCTCCTGGAGTCAGATCCTGTGACGGGGAGCGGGAGTTGAGGCAAATATGTCTGCAGTCCAATGAAGCACATCTTAAAAATCACTTTTATTTTTTTTTAAAATAATACACAGACAGCAACACAACCTGGGCGAGTGCAAGAGTCCACAGCCACATGTGCTGCAAGGTGCCCCTTCTCTCGATGACCTTGGGCAAGTCCCTCACCTTCACACAGCAACCAGTGCTGGAAGACACAAACCTTCCCCGATCCCGAGCCCAGTCCCTCTATTCCAGTTTAACATTGACAGTGCTGAGCGCATCAACAGCCCAGCGCGGGTATTGCTCCACACTCCCGTACATCCGCTTCATGAACTGCTGAATGAAGACTGGGAATCGCCCCTGCTGAATACTCTCACGGATTGAGCGCATCAGGTTCAACTGCAAAACATAATTAAGTGCCTTAAAAACAAAACCAACAAACTCCTCCTGGTTCAGCAACAGCGAGTGCAGTAATGAGCCAGACAGGGCAAGAGGGTCACAGGTTCCAGCCCTGACCTGCCAAGTGCTCTGGGTGCCAGCACCGACTCCACGATTACCCAAGGGGCCCTGCATTAGGGAGCGGGGAAGCAGGCAGGCTTCCTGCTGCTGATCACAATCCTCGGAATGTGTGTATGTCCAAACATCAAGTGCATAAATGCTCTTCACAGTAAAATAGCCCAGGACACTCCCACAGGAAGAATGGTCATCTACCCAAAATACCAGAGAGAAGTCCCACCTGCAGCACCGCATGAGTCAAAATTACATAGGATATACAGCACAGAAACAGGCCATTCGACCCAACTAGTTCATGTCAGTGTTTATGCTCCACTCGAGCCTCCTCCCATCTTTCCTCATCTAACTCTATCAGCATAACCCTCTATTCCCTTCTTCCTCAGATGCTTGTCTAGCCTCCCCTTAAATGCATCGATACTATTCGCTTCAACCACTCCCTGTGGTAGCGAGTTCCACATTCTCACCACTCTCTGGGGAAAGAAGTTTCTCCTGAATTCCCTATTTGATTTCTTGGTGACTATCTTATATTGATGGCCTCCAGTTTTGCTCTCCCCACAAGTGGAACACTCTCTCTCTGTCTACTCTATCAAAACCTTTCATAATTTTAAAGACTTCTATTAGGTCACCCCTCAGCCTTCTCTTTTCAAGAGAAAAGAGACCCAGCCTGTTCATCCTTTCCTGATGGATATAACCTCGCATTTCTGGTATCATCCTTGTAAATCTTCTCTGCACCCTCTCCAGTGCCTCTATATCCTTTTTATAATATGGTGACCAGAATTGTACACAGTACTCTAAGTGTGGTCTAACCAAGGTTCGATACAAGTTTAGCATAACTTCTCTACTTTTTAATTCAATCCCTCTAGAAATAAACCCTAGTGCTTGGTTTGCTTTTTTTATGGCCTTGTTAACCTGTGTCGCTACTTTTAGTGATTTGTGTATTTGTACTCTGAGATCCCTTTGCTCTTCTACCCCACTTAGATTCCTATTTTCCAAGTAATATGTGACCTCTCTATTTTTCTTACCAAAATGTAATACCTCACATTTATCGGTGTTGAATTTCATTTGCCAATTATTTGCCCATTCTTCAAGTTCGTTAATGTCTTCTTGTAATTTGTTGCAGTCCTCCTCAGTATTGACTATCTCTCCCCAATTTGATGTCATCCGTAAATTTAGAAATTGTGTTTTATGATTCCAAAGTCTAAATTGTTAATATAAATTGTGAACAGTGGTCCCAGCACTGATCCTTGTGGAACACCACTTCCCACCTTCTGCCACTCTGAATAGCTGCCCTTTTCCCCCATCTCTCTTCTTTCTGTCTTGAAGCCAGCTAGTTATCCATTCTGCTACTTGTCCCCTGACTCCGCATGCTCTGACCTTATTCATTAGTCTATTATGTGGTACCTTACCGAAAACCTTTTGAAAATCTAGATAAATTACATCTACTGCATTACCCTAGTCTACTCTGTTATCTCTTCAAAAAATTCAATCAGGTTGGTCAAGCAAGACTTGCCCTTTTGTAATTCATGCTGACTATTCATTATATTTTTGGTTTCTAGATGTTCTTCTATTTTCTCCTTTAGTAGGGATTCCATTATTTTTCCTACCACTGATGTTAAGCTGACTGGTCTATAATTCCCTGGACATGTTCTATCTCCCTTCTTAAATGTGGTATTGGGCCAGAAATTCGGCTGTTGTCGGGTGAGTACGCTGCGTACTCACCCGTAAGGCCACCTGAAGTGCCGGTTTCACGCATGCACTGTGCATGCGCGGGAAACTGGAACTTCCGTTCCCCTGAAGGGGGGGGTTCAGAAGTTGAACGCGTGCGCGGGAGAGGCTGCGCGCACACAGTGAACTTCGGTTTTTTTTTCAGGTTTCTCCGGGAGGGTAAGTATGGAGAAGCTGCGCTTTTAAAAAGGAGGCGCAAGGCCTGTTTTTAACAAGGTAAGTAGTTAATTAATTACAATTTTCAACAAGTTTATCTTTTTTAGATACTTTAAAGAAAGGTAAGTTTATTTTTAGCACTGTTAAAAAGTATAATTAATTTTTTCAAAAATTTAAATTTTTGTTTAAAGTAGTTAATTTATATAACTTATAGTTATTTAAAAAATGTGATTTTAAAAAAAAATTATTTGAAGTTTAAGTGTGGTTTTGGGGCCGATCTCTATTCATAGATTTGACAGGTCTTCCTGTCAAATCTATGAATGAAAATGCCCTGCTAGGATTGGCTCTCCATGGCCCACGTGATCCCAGGGGACGCTTTGAACTAACTGCGCCCCTGGGATACGCAAGCACTGCACACCGGCAGCTGCAGGAGGCCCAGGTCCCAAAGTCCTCATTACTGCAGGCACGGTAGGCAAGTACGCACGCGATGCTTGCACTCGCAGGAAGCCGGAAAGCCGAATTTCTGGCCCATTATGTTAGCTATCCGCCAGTCCTCTGGCACTACACCTCGTTCTAATGAATTACTAAATGTGTAGTAATGCCTCTGCTAACTCTTCCCTAGATTCTTTTAAAATGCGCGGATGTAATCCATCCGGACCAGGGATTTTATCCTTAGCATCTGCAGTATTTTGCTATTGTTTTATCCTCTGAGTTTGATTAGTTTATTTAATATTTCTCCTCTTTTTATTTTAAATGCAGTTATCTCATTTCTAATATGATCTCATGTCATGTCCACCTGTTCTGCCTCCCTGGTAAATACTGAAGCAAAGTAATTATATAATATTTCTGCCATCGCTGCCTGTGATATTATCCTGTCCAACCCTCAGTGGCCCTATTTCCATCCCGACTTTCCTTTTTTTTATTTATGTGCCTGTAAAATGATTTACTATTTTGTTTTATGTTCCTTGATAATTTAATTTCATAGTTCCTTTTTGCCTTTCTAATTGTTTTTTTGACTTCTCTCCTAATCGCCTGGAAAGAGGAGAAAAGTGCAGAGAGACAGGCACCAACAGCACAGGCACTGCATGCGAACACAGCGAGCACCCTACACCAACAGCGCAGGCACTGCATGCAAACACAGCGAGCACCCTACACCAACAGCGCAGGCACTGCACGGTGGAGTCAGAACCTTCAGGCAAGGGAGAGGCAGGGAGCAACAGCACAGGCACCTTTGTTTGATTTTAGTAATTTTGGGTCAGAGGTGAAGGATGTTAGTGAGGTAAATGAAACACAGAGTAAAGCTCCCTCTACACTGTCCCATCAAACACGCCCAGGGCAGGTACAGCACGGGTTAGATACAGAGTAAAGCTCCCTCTACACTGTCCCATCAAATACTCCCAGGGCAGGTACAGCACGGGTTAGATACAGAGTAAAGCTCCCTCTACACTGTCCCACCAAACACTCCCAGGGCAGGTACAGCGCGGGTTAGATACAGAGTAAAGCTCCCTCTACGCTGTCCCATCAAACATAAGAACATAAGAAATAGGAGCAGGAGTAGACCAATCGGCCCCTCGAGCCTGCTCCGCCATTCAATGAGATCATGGCTGATCTGATCCAACCTCAACTCTAAAGAACACAAGAAGTAGGAGCAGGACCAGGCCACCCGGCCCCTGGGCCCGCTCCGCCACCCACAGGGCCTTGACCGATCCGAACTCAAACTCATGTCCAATTTCCAGCCCGCTCCCCGTAACCCCTGATTCCCTTTACTTCTAGGAAACGGTCTATTTCTGTTTTAAATTTATTTAATGAAGTAGCTTCCACAGCTTTGTGGGGCAGCAAATTCCACAGACCCACTACCCTCTGAGTGAAAAAGTTTCTCCTCATCTCAGTTTTGAAAGAGCAGCCCCTTATTCTAAGATTATGTCCCCTAGTTCTAGTTTCACCCATCATTGGGAACATCCTCACCGCGTCCACCCGATCAAGCCCCTTCACAATCTTATATGTTTCAATAAGATCGCCTCTCATTTTTCTGAACTCCAATGAGTAGAGTCCCAATCTACTCAACCTCTCCTCGTATGTCCACCCCCTCATCCCCGGAATTAACCGAGTGAACCTTCTTTGTACTGCCTCGAGAGCAAGTATGTCTTTTCTTAAGTACTCCCAGGTCAGGTACAGCACGGGTTAGATACAGAGCAAAGCTCCCTCACCTGGTAGGCGATGTTGTGGACGGTGATGTGATGGAGGGCGGCAGTATCATTCCTGAACAGGGCGTGGAGGTATGCTCGAGTGTACCTGCCAAACACAGAAGAGCAGTCTAGACAGATTAACGGAATGGATGGGGGCAGCAGCCCCTCCGACCCCAATCCTAGCAGGGATATTTCTTGTTTCATGCAAAATTCTGCCCCCCGCCCCCCTCGACCCTCCCCTGAAGGCACTGACTCTGCCTCGGGTGCAGTTCCACAGGTGCAGGCTGCCCTCCAAGTGACCATTCTTCATGTTTGAGCTTACACAGCCAATTGGACTATGGTCATCACAGCTGAGCCCAATCCTGTCCTCATCTGATTTCCGCACAGACACACCCACTTTTCGGCGGGAGCCCTGCACAGCGATCAGGGGCGGGAGCCCTGCACAGCGATCAGGGGCGGGAGCCCTGCACAGCGATCAGGGGCGGGAGCCCTGCACAGCGATCAGGGGCGGGAGCCCTGCACAGCGATCAGGGGCGGGAGCCCTGCACAGCGATCAGGGGCGGGAGCCCTGCACAGCGATCAGGGGCGGTTCCTGAGGCATTGGGACCGATTCTGGGGAAGGTGGGACCTGCACAAGACGGGTTACACCTCGGCAGAAACGGGACCAACATCCTCGCAGGGGGGTTTGCTAGTGCTGTTGGGAAGGATTTAAACTAATTTGTCAGGGGGCTGGGAACCTAAGTGTGGGCCCAGAACGGAGAGAAACAAAGCTGGAAGTGCAAGTTAGAAAAGTGGTCAGCAAAACTAGCAGGGAGCAGAAACAAAGGCCAACAGTAAAGAGGGTCAAAGTGCAGAAAAATATTAAACAGGCAAAGTTGAAGGCACTTTATCTAAATGCACGTAGCATTCGCAACAAGGTGGATGAATTAATGGCACTAATAGAAGTAAATGGGTATGATGTAATTGCCATTACAGAGACATGGTTGCAGGGTAACCAAAGCTGGGAACTGAATGTTCCAGGGTACTCAACATTTAGGAAGGACAGACAAAAAGGAAAAGGAGGTGATGTAGCGCTGTTAATAAGGGATGAGATGGGTACGGTAGAGATAAAAGATCTTGGCTTGGCAGATCGTGATGTAGAACTGGAATCAGTTTGGGTGGAGCTACGAAACAGCAAAGGGCGGAAAGCATTGGTGGGAGTTGTGTATAGGCCACCAAACAGTAATGGTAATGTAGGGCACAGTATCAATCAAGAGATTAGAAGTGCATGTAACAAGGGCAATACGGTAATCATGGGGGACTTCAATCTACATATTGACTGGGCAAATCAAATTACCACTAATGGTGTGGAGGACGAATTCTTGGAATGCATGCGAGATGGTTTCCTGGATCAGTTTGTGGAGGAACCAACCAGGGAACAGGCTATTCTGGATCTGGTACTGTGTAATGAGAAAGGGCTAATCAATAATCTTGTGGTAAAGGGGCCTTTAGGGACAAGTGAGCATAATACGATTGAATTTTACATTAAGTTTGAGAGTGATGTAGTCCAATCTGAAACTAAGGTCTTCAATCTAAACAGAGGAAATTACAAGGGTATGAGGGACAAGTTGGCCATTGGGAGACTACACTAAAAGGTATGAAGGTGGACACACAATGGCTAACATTCAAGGAAATAATGCATAATTTGCAACAAACATATATTCCTCTAGGGCATAAAAACCCAAAAGGAAAAGTGATCCAACCATGGCTAACAAAATAAATTAAAGCTAGTATTAAGTCAAAGGAGGAAGCTTATAAAGTTGCCAGAAAAAGCAGTCAGCCTGAGGATTGGGATCTTTTTAGAAATCAGCAAAGGGGGACCAAGAAATTGATAAAGAAAGGGAAAATGGAATATGAGCACAAACTAGTGAAAAATATAAAAACGGATTGTAAAAGCTTCTATAGGTATGTGAAAAGGAAAAGACTGGTGAAGGTAAATGTAGGTCCTTTACAGTCAGAGACGGGAGAATTTATAATGGGGAATGAGGAAATGGCTGAGAAATTAAATAAATACTTTGTTTCTGTCTTCATGGAGGAAGACACAAAAAATCTCCCAGAAATACGAGAAAACCAAGGGTGTGACGAGAATGAGGAACTTAAAGAAATTATTAGTAAAAAAAACAGTACTAGCAAAATTAATGGGACTAAAAGTCAACAAATCCCAAGGACCGGATGACCTACATCCTAGGGTTTTGAAAGAGGTGGCCATTGGAATAATGGACGCATTGGTTGTCATCTTACAAAATTCTATAGATTCTGGAACGGTTCCTGCAGATTGGAGGATAGCAAATGTAACCCCGCTATTTAAGAAAGGAGGGAGAGAGAAAACGGGGAACTACAGACCTGTTAGCCTCACATCAGTAGTTGGGAAAATGCTGGAATCTATTATAAAGGATGCAATAACTGGGCACTTAGAAACTAATAGTAAGATTGGGCAGAGTTAACATGGATTTATGAAAGGGAAATCCTGTTTAACAAACCTATTGGAGTTCTTTGAGGATGTAACTGGTGGAGTAGACAAAGGGGAACCGGTAGATGTGGTGTATCTGGATTTTCAGAAGGCCTTCGATAAGGTCCCACACAAG
Source organism: Squalus acanthias (assembly GCA_030390025.1). Classification (NCBI taxonomy): domain Eukaryota; kingdom Metazoa; phylum Chordata; class Chondrichthyes; order Squaliformes; family Squalidae; genus Squalus; species Squalus acanthias. The sequence continues at coordinate 22,021,519 of CM059445.1, forward strand.
AGGTTGGTGAACAAAATTAGGGCACATGGAATTGGGGGTAATATACTAGCATGGATTGAGAATTGGTTAACAGACAGAAAACAAAGAGTAGGGATAAACGGGTGTTTTTCAGGATGGCAGGCTGTGACTAGTGGGGTACCGCAAGGATCGGTGTTTGAGCCCCAGCTATTCACATTCTATATCAATGATTTGGATGAGGGGACTAAATATAACACTTCCAAATTTGCTGACGATACAAAGCTAAGTGGCAGTGTCAGTTGCAAAGAGGATCTGAAAAGGCTTCAAGGGGATCTCGACAGGCTCAGTGAGTGGGCAAGAACATGGCAGATGGAATATAATGTGGATAAATGTGAAGTTATCCACTTTGGTAGAAAAAACAGAAAGGCAGAGTATTTCCTAAATGGTGAAAGATTGGGGAATGCTCAAAGGGACCTGGGTGTCCTTGTACATGAGTCACTGAAAGTGAATGTGCAGGTGCAGCAAGCCATTAGGAAGGCAAATGGTATGCTGGCCTTCATTACAAGAGGATTTGAGTACAGGAGTAAAGAAGTCTTACTCCAATTATATAGGGCCTTGGTGAGACCACACCTGGAGTAGTGTGTACAATTGTGGTCTCCTTACCTAAGGAAGGATATACTTGCCATAGAGGGAGTGCAACGAAGGTTCACGAGATTGATTCCTGGGATGGCGGGACTGTCGTATGGGAAGAGATTGAGTAAACTAGGCCTGTATTCTCTTGAATTCAGAAGAATGAGAGGGGATCACATTGAAGCATACCAAATTATTACAGGGCTTGATAGGGTGGATGCTGGGAGAATGTTTCCCTTGGCTGGGGAGTCTAGAACCAGGGACCACAGCCTTAAGATAAAGGGTAGGCCATTCAGGATTGAGACGAGAAGAAATTTAATCACACAGAGGGTGGTGAATCTTTGGAATTCTCTACCCCAGAGGGCTGTGGAGGCTCAGTCATTGGGTATATTCAAAACAGAAGTCGATAGATTTCTGACTAATAAGGACATCAAGGGATATGGCGATAGGACCGGTGAATGGAGTTGAGGCAGAAGATCAGCCATGATCTCATTGAATGGTGGAGCAGGCTTGAAGGGCCGAATGGCCGACTCCTGCTCCTATTTCTTATGTTCTTATGTAGGGGCAGGAGCCCTGCATAGCGATCAGGGATGAGAGGGCTATCCTATGATGAGAGATTGCATAGATTAGGTCTATACTCTCTGGAGTTTAGAAGAATGAGTGGTGATCTCATTGAAACATACAAGATTCTGAAGGGGATTGACAGAGTAGATGCTGAGAGGTTGTTTCCCCTGGCTGGAGAGTCCAGAACTAGGGGGCGTAGTCTCAGGATAAGGGGTAGGCCATTTAAGACTGAGATGAGGAAGAATTTCTTCACTCAAAGGGTTGTGAATCTTTGAAATTCTCAGCCCCAGAGGGCTGTGGATGCTCAGTCTTTGAATATATGCAAGGTTGAGATAGATAGAAAGAAAGGAAAGGGAGGTGGGGTGGCTTTGTTGATAAAAGATGGGATCAGTGCAGTGGTAAGAAGTGATATTGGCTCAGAAGATCAAGATGTAGAATCGGATTGGGTGGAGATAAAAAATAATAAGGGGAAAAAGACTCTGGTGGGCATAGTCTACAGGCCCCCGAACAGTAGCAATGCTGTTGGACAGAGTATAAATCAACAAATAATGGAGGCCTATAAAAAAGGTACGGTAATAATCATGGGTGACTTTAATCTCCATATTGATTGGACAAATCAAATTGGCTATGGTAGCCTGGAGGAGGAGTTCAGAGTGCATCCGGGATGTTTTCCTAGAACAGTATGTAATGGAACCAACCAGGGAGCAGGCTATCTTGGATCTGGTACTATGTAATGAGACAGAATTAATAAATGATCTCATAGTAAAGGATCCTCTTGGAAAGAGTGATCATAGCATGGTTAAATTTCAAATTCAGTTGGAGGGAGAGAAAGTTGCATCCCAAACCAGTGTCCTGATCTTAAACAAAGGCAATTATAATGGCATGAGGGCAGAACTGGCTAAAGTGGACTGGAAAAACAAATTAAAGGGTAAGAAAGTTGAAATGCAGTGGCGCACATTTAAGGAGATATTTCATAACTCTCAACAAAAATATATTCCAGTGAGAAAGAAAGATTTTAAGAGAAGGGAGCACCATCCGTGGCTAACTAAGGAAGTAAAGGATGGTATCAAATTGAAAACGAAGGCATACAATGTTGCCAAGATTGGTGGGAGACCAGAGGATTGGGAAATTTTTCAAAACCAGCAAAGGATAACTAAAAAAATAAAGAGAGAGATGAATTATGAGTAAGCTGGCAAGAAACATTAAAACAGATAGTAAGAGCTTCTACAGGTATATAAAAAGGAAGAGGGTAGCTAAAGTAAACGTTGGTCCCCTAGAGGATGAGACTGGGGAATTAATAACGGGGAACGGAGAAATGGCAGAGACTCTGAACAAATATTTTGCATCTGTCTTCACGGTAGAAGACACTAACAACATCCCAATAATGGATAATCAAGGGGCCGCAGGGAGTGGGGAACTAAAGACAATCACCATCACTAAGGAAATAGTACTCGGTAAAATAATGGGACTAAAGGACGACAAGTCCCCTGGACCAGATGGCCTGCATCCCAGGGTCTTAAAAGAAGTGGCTGCAGAGATAGTGGATGCATTGGTTGCAATATACCAAAATTCCCTGGACTCTGGAGAGGTCCCAGCGGATTGGAAAACCACTAATGTAACACCCCTATTTAAGAAAGGAGGGAGACAGAAAGCAGGAAACTATAGATTAGTTAGCCTTACAACTGTCGTTGGGAAAATGCTGGAGTCCTTCATTAAGGAAGCAGTAGCAGGGCATTTAGAAAAACATACTGCAGTCAAACAGAGTCAGCATGGTTTTAGGAAAGGGAAATCATGTTTAACAAATTTGCTGGAGTTCTTTGAGGATGTAACAAGCAGGGTGGACAAGGGTGAGCCAGTGGATGTGGTGTATTTGGCTTTCCAGAAGGCATTCGATAAGGTGCCACATAAAAGGTTACTGCATAAGATAAGAGCTCATGGAGTTGGGGGTAATATATTAGCATGGATAGAGAATTGGCTAACTAACAGAAAGCAGAGAGTCGGGATATATGGGTCATTTTCTGGTTGGCAAACGGTAACTAGTGGGGTGCCACCAGGATCGGTGCTGGGGCCCCAACTATTTACAATCTACATTAATGACTTGGATGAAGGGATCAAGTGTAATGTAGCCAAGTTTGCGGATGATACAAAGATGGGTGGGAAAGCAAGCTGTGCAGAGGACTCAAAGAATCTGCAAAGGGATATAGACAGGCTAGGTGAGTGGGCAAACATTTGGCAGATGGAGTATAATGTGGGAAAGTGCGAGGTTATCCACTTTGGCAGGAAAAATAAAAAAGCAAACTACTGTATTATTTAAATGGAGAGAGATTACAAAATGCTACAGTTCAGAGGGATCTGGGGGTCCTTGTGCATGAAACACAAAAAGTTAGCATGCAGGTAATCAAAAAGGCAAATGGAATGTTGGCCTTTATTTCAAGGGGGTTGGAGTATAAAAGCAGGGAAGTCCTGCTACAACTGTACAAGGTATTGGTGAGACCACACCTTGAGTACTGCGTACAGTTTTGGTCTCCTTATTTAAGGAAGGATATATTTGCATTGGAGGCAGTTCAGAGACGGTTCACTCGGTTAATTCCAGAGATGCGGGGTTTGACTTATGAGGAAAGGTTGAGCAGGTTGGGCCGATACTCATTGGAATTTAGATGAATGAGAGGTGATCTTATCGAAACATATAAGATACTGAGGGGGCTCGACAGGGTAGATGCAGAGAGGATGTTTCCCCTCGTGGGGAAATCTAGAACTCGGGGGCACAGTCTCAGAATAAAGGGTCGCCCTTTTAGAACCGAGATGAGGAGGAACTTCTTCTCTCAGAGGGTCGTAAATTTGTGGAATTCTCTGCCCCAGAGAGCTGTGGAGGCTGGGTCATTAAATACATTTAAAGTGGAGAGAGACAAATTTTTGCAAGATAAGGGAGTGAAGGGTTATGGGGAGCAGGCTGGGAAGTGGCTTTGAGCCCTAGATCAGCCATGATCTTATTGAATGGCGGAGCAGGCTCGAGAGGCCAAGTGGCCTATTCCTGCTCCTATTTCTTATGTCCTTATGATAGATTTTTGGACTCTAGGGAAATCAAGGGATATGGGGATTAGGCGGGAAAGTGGAGTTGAGGTCGATGATCAGCCATGATCTTATTGAATGGCGGAGCAGGCTCGAGGGGCCGTATGGCCTCCTCCTGCTCTTACTTATGTTCTTATAGTGATCAGGAACGGGAGCTTTGGATGATTTTTCTCTCTCTAGCCCAGAGGCCGAGGCCGAGGCTAATCGTATCACTTTAACTGCTTCCTTGGCTGAGATCAGCACACTTAGCACGGAGCGGGATCGAGTCAGTCTGTGGAGCTCAGCAACACAGCAGAGAGAGCATTCACCTACAGAGCCCACCAGAGATGTACAGAGGGCACTCGCCCACCTCTCTTACCTCTTACACGTAGGACAGGCACAGTCCACATCGATGGGCTTGAAATCCTTGGCGTATTGTCTGTGTTTCAGCTGCAGGGAGCCCCAGGGAACGAGCGCAGACCCAAAGCGCTGAGAGATCAGAGAGGAAGGTTAGACTGCAGAGCTGAAGTGAGCGAACAGCAGCTCAGAGATGCCGAAAGCCCCATATCGCCTCTGGGTTCAACACAGAGTTCATGACCCCGGATTCCCCACCGCCCCAAAACCCAGCAGCACACCTGATTGGACAAGGCCCCCACAACATTGGGGACACCTGATTGGACGGTCCCCACAGCCGGATGTTCCTCACGCCCCAAGGCTGCAATCCAGGAAACAAATCCTTGACCTCCGGCTTGAACCTTTAATCCCCAGCGAGCAGAGATTATTTTGCCTATTCTTAGTCTCCCTGTGCCACACCCACCCTGCCCAACAGGCCATGGTTATCAGTCTCTGGCTAGACCCCCTGTCCCAGCTTGCAAAGCCTCTCTCAAAGCCCTAAATCACACCGTAGAAAGAACATAAGAACATAAGAAATAGGAGCTGGAGGAGGCCATTTGGCCCTTCGAGCCTGCTCCGCCATTCAACAAGATCATGGCTGATCTACCTCAACTCCACCTTCCCGTATTATCCCCATATCCCTTAATTCCCTTTGTTCCCAAAAATTTATCGACCTCTGTCTTGAATACACTTAACGACTGAGCATCTGCAGCTCTCTGGGGTAGAGAATTCCAAAGATTCACAACCCTCTGAGTGATGAAATTTCTCCTCATCTCAGTCTTAAATGGCCGACCCCTTATTCTGTGACTGTGACCGCGTGTTCCAGATTCCCCAGCCAGGGGAAACATTTTCCCAGCATTAGCCCTGTCAAGCCCCTTAAGAATTTTATATGTTTCAATTAGATCACCTCTCATTCTTCTAAACTCGAAGGAATATAGGCCTAGTCTACTCAATCTCTCCTCATAGGGCAATCCCCTCATCCCAGGAACCAGTCTAGTAAACCTTCGCTGCATTCCCTCTAAGGCAAGTATGTCTTTCCTTAGGTAAGGAGACCAGAACTGTACACAGTACTCCAGGTGTGGCCTCACCAATGCCCTGTATAATTGTAGTAAGACTTCTTTACTCTTATACTCTAATCCCTCTGTAACAAAAGCTAACATATCATTTGCTTTCCTAATTGCTTGCTGTACCTGCATATTAACTTTCAGTGATTCATGTACAAGGACACCCAGGTCTCTCTGAGTGAAAACATTTCCCAGTCTCTCACCATTCAAAAAATGATCTGCTTTTTTGTTTTTCCTACCAAAGTGGATAACTTCACACTTCCCCACATTGTATTCCATTTGCCATGTTCTTGCCCACTCAGTCAACCTGTCTATATCTCTCTGCAGCCTCTTTGTGTCCTCCTCACTGCTTACTTTCCCACCTAACTTTGTATCAGCAGCAAACTTGGATACGTTACACTCAGTCCCCTCATCCAAGTCATTAATATAGATTGTAAATAGCTGAGGCCCAAGCACTGATCCTTGCGGTACCCCGCTTGTTACAGCCTGCCAACCTGAAAAAATCCCGTTTATTCCTATTCTCTGTTTTCTGTCCATTAACCAATCCTCAATCCATGCTAATATATTACCCCCAATACCATGAGCCCTAATTTTGTGTAATAACCTCTTGTGTGGCACCTTATTGAATGCTTTTTTAAAATCCAAATACACTACATCCACTGGTTTCCCCCTTATACATCCCTACTAGTTACATCTTTGAAAATTCTAACAGATTTGTCAAACACGATTTCCCTTTCATAAAACCATGTTGACTCTGCCTAATCATATTATGATTTCCTAAGTGCCCTGTTACCACGTCCCTAATAATAGATTCTAGCATTTTGCCTACTACTGATGTCAGGCTAACTGGCCTATAGATCCCCGTTTTTTCTCTTCCTCCTTTCTTAAATAGCGGGGATATGTTTGCTACCTTCCAATCCTTGGGGTCTGTTTTAGAATCTAGGGAATTCTGGAAGATTAATACCAGTGCATCCACTATCTCTGCAGCTACCTCTTTTAAAATCCTAGGATGCAGGTTGTCAGGTCCAGGGGATTTGTCGCCACTTAGTCCTATTAATTTCTCCAGTACTATGTCTTTACTTATACTAATTTCTTTCAGTTCCTCATTCTCTCTAGACCCTTGGTTCTTCATTATTTCCGGAATGTTTTTTGTGTCTTCTACCGTGAAGACAGATACAAAGTACAGGAAATTTTCGTTTATCCGGCACCGACGGGACCGGCGTGGTGCCGGTTGATCGAAAGTTCCGGATTACAGAGAGGTATACTTACCAAGGTACGAGAGCCCCGTACACGGCCACAGGTTTAAAAATTGGGACCCGGAGAGGGAAAGTAAACTAACACGATGGGAGGAAACCTTTACAGTACAGTATTCCAATTGTTTTAACAATTTTTTTAGAGTTTGTGGAAACCGAGCAGAGAGTGCTTGGGGCAAGCGCAACCATCATCGCACCCTTTATATCCTGAGGGAGCCGGCTTACGGGAGGGCAGCCTCTGCCGAGGGGTCTAAGCTCCCCGAGCCGGTCCTGTATTCCGAATCACGAGACTCCGACTTTTTCCTCCGTGGCGGCGACAGGTCCGAGTCGGAAGAACGTTGACCCCCCTTTCGTGGGGGCGAAAGGTCAGAATCGGGGTCTTGTCTATATAGTAAAACTTACCTGAACCTACTCCTGATTTTTGCCGGTTAAGCGAGAATTCCGGATATTTGGGTGCCGGATAAATGAAAGTTTCCTGTATTTGTTTAATGTCTCTGCCATTTCCTTATTGCCCATTATAATTTCTCCTGTCTCTGCCCCTAATGGGCCCACGTTTACTTTCACTAATCTCTTCCTATTTACATACGTATAGAAACGTTTATAATCTGTTTTTATGTTTCTTGCTAATTTACTCTCATTCTTTTTTCTCTTTCCTCATCAATTTCTTGGTCCTCCTTTGCTGAATTCTAAAATCCTCCCAATCCTCAGGCTTACTACTCTTTTTGGCAACATTATAAGCCTCTTCCTTTGATCTAATACTATCTTTAACTTCTCTTGTTAGCCACGGTTGGACCACTTTTCCTATGGGGTTTTTGTGCCTTAAAGGAATGTATATTTGTTGTAAATTATGTATTAATTCTTTAAATGCTAGCCATTGCTTGTCTCCCGTCATATCTTTTAATGTAGTTTCCCAATCTACCTTAGCCAACTCGCCCCTCATACCTATGTAGTTTGCTTTGTTTAGATTGAAAACCCTTGTTTCGGATTTAACTAAATCACTTTCAAACTCGATATAAAATTCTATCATATTATGGTCACTCTTCCCTAAAGGCCCCTTTACTACAAGGTTATTAATTAATCCTTTCTCATTGCACAATACTAGATCTAAAAGAGCCTGTTCCCTAGTTGGTTCCTCAACATACTGATCTAGAAAACTATCTTGTATACATTCCATGAATTCTTCCTCCACACTATTACTGCAAATTTGGTCTGCCCAGTCTATATGTAGATTAAAGTCCCCCATGATTACTGTATTACCCTTGTTACATGCACCTCTAATTTCCTGATTTATACTCTGCCCTACATTACAACTACTGTTTGGGAGCCTATAAACAACTCCCACCAATGTTTTCTGCCTCTTGCTGTTTCATAGCTCCACCCAAACTGATTCTACTTATTGATTTTTGGAGCTAAGATCCTTTCTCTCTACTGTCTTTATCCCATCCTTTATCAGGGCTACCCCTCCTCCTTTTCCATTTTGCCTATCTCTTCTAAAAGTTAAGTATCCTGGAATATTTAGTTGCCAACCTTGGTCACTTTGCAACCACGTCTCCGTTATGGCTATTAGATCAAACCTATTCATTTTTATCTGCGCTATTAATTCATCTATTTTGTTGCGACTGCTTCGCGCATTCAGACATAATGCCCTTAGCTTTGACTTTTTTCTATTTTCCCCTGATGTTAACCTTAGTCACTGATGCCCTATTACCTTTGTTACTCTCTCTGTCCCTTCCTGACCCACTCAGCTTATTTTTTTACCCAAAACTCTACTCTGCTCTAGAGCCCTAGCAGGTCCTGTTGGTCAGACACTATTCTCTTCCGCACCCCTTAGACCAACAACTGCTCTCAGGATTCTACAAAAGCTGCTCTCAGGACAGAAAGTGGTGATATAATCACAACTCCGCGTCTCCCAGAAGGAAAGGATCTCTCATCCAACCAGCTGAGTTTGCCTGAGTTACAAACAAGGAATCCTTACCGCTGTACGTGTGGGAAACACACAGTCAAACATGTCACAGCCCAGAGCCACACACACCACCAGATCCGTCGCATACCTGGGGGAAAAGAGAGAGGACCACAGACCTCAAATACATATTTTACAAGGTTCTCATCACTTTAAGCAACACACTGTCATCTATTAGACTGTTCATATGGTGAGAAGGTGGGTAGATGGGGCTGTGAGAAACATACACACAACAGGAAAATTCTCCCAACCCCATCTCCCCTCCCTATCCCCTCAACCTTTGTGATGAGAGATTATTTAAAATACTCAGACTCGCAACGTGGATTTCCAACAGGAAGCCCACCCCTGATGGTAAAATACAGCATGGTCTAGTAGTACCACCGATCTATACACACAGGTGCACACAGACACAGACAGAGCCACGTATACAGACTGTCTCGTACCCCACTCCCATCAGGTAACGTGGCTTGTCCCGTGGGAGGTAATCCGTGCTGAGCATCACCATTCTCCAGAAATGATCCTTTTCCTCTCCGCCACTCAGTCCCCCGATGGCAAAACCAGGGACATCACGCTTGATCATCTCTGAAATCATAAAGATTGACGAATAGTTAGAAATGGAGTGGCCAGCGATAGGGATGGGGACAGAGAGCAGAGACCAGGGTCAGCAGCAAGGGTTAGCATCAGTGCCCAGGGATGAGCGTACACTCAGTATCAGGCACGGAGAGCCAGTGAGCACGGCAGGGCAGGGCAGATCCATCGACTTGGGCATCACCAGGATACGCAGAATAGGCATGGGGAGGAGTGGTGGGGGGTGGAAGACTGGTGGAATAAGTAATGTATCATCTATCGGAAGATCAGGTCAAAGGATCCATTCGACCTCATTCTTCCCGCTCCCGGAGTTGCTGATTTGTGCTTCGGGCCCTCTCGGACCACAACCAGTGACCATTGTTTGTAATTTCCCAGAGCCAGAAGAGAGTGAGAGAAGCCAACCATCCAGAGAGGTCCTGATGGCAGCACGACTCGCACACACCGATCAGCTGCTTACAAAGTAGCCAGAAACAGCAGAGCCCGTTAAATGACACAGCAACGAGAGACGTCAATCAGCAAGCAATGGAAAAACATTTTTACAGAAAGAAATCTCCAGTTTAATATCAAAGAACAGCAAAAAAAGAGATCTCGAAGCCTCACCTTTCAGGCATTTCTTGCGCAGTTCAACATTCAGACCGCCCTGGATAATGGCAAACAGATTCTGCTGCTCGGGGTTCCTGTTTGCTGCAATGCAGCGATCCAACCAGCGGACAGACCTGAGACACACAGAGTTACTGCCATTCATATCAGGTATGAGAGAGAGAACACGCGCAAGAGTGAGTGTGCGCGCGTCAGTGTGAGAGAGTGCGAGAGTGAGTGTGTGCGTCAGTGTGAGAGTGAGTGTGCGCGCGTCAGTGTGAGAGAGTGTGTGCGTCAGTGTGAGAGTGTGTGTGTGCGCGTCAGTGTGAGAGTGTGTGTGTGCGCGTCAGTGTGAGAGTGTGTGTGTGCGCGTCAGTGTGAGAGTGTGTGTGTGCGCGTCAGTGTGAGAGAGTGTGTGCATCAGTGTGAGAGTGTGTGCGAGAGTGAGTGCGTGCATCAGTGAGAGTGTGTGCGAGAGAGTGTGTGCGAGTGTGAGCGTCAGTGAGAGTGTGCGAGAGAGATTGCGTGCGTCAGTGTGAGCGTGTGCGTCAGAGTGAGAGAGTGTGTGCGTCAGAGTGAGAGAGTGTGTGCGTCAGTGTGAGAGAGTGTGCGCGAGAGTGAGTGTGTCCGTCAGAGTGAGAGAGTGTGCGCGAGAGTGAGTGTGTCCGTCAGAGTGAGAGAGTGTGCGCGAGAGTGAGTGTGTCCGTCAGAGTGAGAGAGTGTGCGCGAGAGTGAGTGTGTCCGTCAGAGTGAGAGAGTGTGCGCGAGAGTGAGTGTGTCCGTCAGAGTGAGAGAGTGTGCGCGAGAGTGAGTGTGTCCGTCAGAGTGAGAGAGTGTGCGCGAGAGTGAGTGTGTCCGTCAGAGTGAGAGAGTGTGCGCGAGAGTGAGTGTGTCCGTCAGAGTGAGAGAGTGTGCGCGAGAGTGAGTGTGTGCATCAGTGTGAGAGAGTGTGTGCGTCAGTGTGAGAGTGTGTGCGAGAGTGAGTGTGTGCTTCAGTGAGAGAGTGTGCGCGAGAGTGTGTGTGTGCGCGTCAGTGTGAGAGTGTGCGAGTGAGTGTGAGAGTGTAGTGTGCGTGCGTCAGTGAGAGTGTGTGCGCGTCAGTGTGAGTGTATGCATCAGTGAGAGTGTGTGCAAGAGTGAGTGTGCGCGTCAGTGTGAGAGTGTGCGTGCGTCAGTGAGAGAGTGTGTGTGTGCGTCAGTGTGAGAGTGTGCGAGAGTGAGTGTGCGCGTCAGTGTGAGAGAGTGTGTGCGTCAGTGTGAGTGTGTGCGTCAGAGTGAGAGAGTGTGCGAGAGTGAGTGTATGTATCAGTGAGAGTGTGTGCGAGAGTGAGTGTGCGCGAGTGTGAGTGTGCGCGTCAGAGTGAGTGTGCGAGAGTGAGTGTGTGCATCAGTGTGAGAGAGTGTGCGCGTCAGTGTGAGAGTGTGTGCGAGAGTGAGCGTGTGCTTCAGTGAGAGTGTGTGCGAAAGTGAGTGTGTGCGTCAGTGTGCGAGAGTGAGTGTGTGAGTCAGTGAGAGAGTGAGTGTGTGCATCAGTGTGAGTGTGTGCGAGAGTGAGTGTGTGCGTCAGTGAGAGTGTGCGAGAGTGAGTGTATGCGTCAGTGTGAGAGTGTGTGCGAGAGTGAGCGTGTGCATCAGTGAGAGAGTGTGCGAGAGTGAGTGTGTGCGCGAGAGTGAGTGTGTGCGTCAGTGTGAGAGTGAGTGTGTGCATCAGTGTGAGAGTGTGTGCGAGAGTGAGCGTGTGCATCAGTGAGAGAGTGCGTTCGAGAGTGAGTGTGTGCGTCAGTGAGAGTGTGCGCGAGAGTGAGTGTGTGCGTCAGTGAGAGAATGTGCGAGTGAGTGTGTGCATCAGTGTGAGTGTGCGCGCGAGAGTGAGTGTGTGCGTCAGTGTGAGAGTGTGCGAGTGAGTGTGTGCGAGAGTGAGAGTGTGCGAGAGTGTGTGCGTCAGTGTGAGAGAGTGAGTGTGTGCATCAGTGTGAGAGAATGTGCGAGAGTGTGTGCGTCAGTGAGAGTGTGCGCGAGAGTGAGTGTGCATCAGTGAGAGTGTGCGAGAGTGTGCGCGTCAGTGTGAGAGTGTGCGCGAGAGAGTGTGCGTCAGTGAGTGTGCGAGTGTGTGCGTCAGTGTGAGAGTGTGCGTGACCGTGAGTGTGTGCGTCAGTGAGAGTGTGCGAGTGAGTGTGTGCGTCAGTGTGAGAGTGTGCACGAGAGTGAGTGTGTGCGACAGTGAGAGAGTGATTGTGAGCATGAGTGAGTGCGTGTGCGAGTGTGAGGGAGAGAGCGCGTGCAGGAGAGTGAGTGCGTGTCAGAGTGTGATAATGAGTGTGAAAACAAGTGTGTCAGATTGAGTGCGAGTGTGAGAGCATGTGGATCTATCTGTTTGTGTTTCAGGCACATAGTTTAATAAGGGGAGAGGCTGTGCTGGATCTGACTGTAGGGAATGAAGAGGCCTAATAGTTAATGTGAGGATTGGGGATCATCGAGGAGACAGCGACTATAACATAACAATGTTCGATATAAGAAATGGAAAAGAGAGGAAACTGTTAAAGATAAATGTACCTGACTGCAAAAAAGCCAATTTCAATGAGATGGGAGAAAGGAATAGAAGGACATGTTGATAGGATTAGATGAAGTAGGGTGGGAGGAGGCTCGTGTGGAGCATAAACACCAGCATGGACCTGTTGGGCCAAATGGTCTGTTTCTGTGCTGTAAATCTTTGCACATAATAAGGAAGAAATATGTGGAACTCAAAATGGAAATGGTCCCGGGCCCTGATGGCTGCATCCTAGGACACTGAGGGAAGTCAGACAGGAAATAGAAGAGGCTTTGACCACAATCTCTCAAACATCCCTGGGTATGGAAGTTGTGTCAAAGCACTGGAGGGTCGTCAATGTAACCCCTCTGTCCAAAAAGGGAGAAAAGGATAAAGCAGGTAACTGTAGACCAGTCAGGTTAACATCGGTACTGGGCAAACGCCTAGAGGTCACAATACACGACAGAATTAATACTGACCTAAACAGACAAGGGACAGACAGCATGACAGACAGGAAGAATTTGTAAAAGGCAAGTTGTGTCTGACAAATTCAATAGAGTTCTTTGAGGAAATAAGAATGTATTGATAAAGGAAATGCAGTGGACGTTATGTATGTGATTTTTAACAAGGTGCCAAGGCTTGCTAATAAACTGAAGGCCCATGGTATTAAGGGGAGTGTGGCAGCACGGACAGGGGACTGGGTGAAGAACAGGGGACAGCGAGTCGTGGTTAATGGATGGTTTTTGGACTGGAGGGATGGAAGCAGTGGTACCCCAGGGGTCAGTGTTGCGACCACTGCTCTTCTCAATGATATCTGAATGATATCTGAATGATATGGACTTGAGTCTAAGGGTGCACAGTACCAAATTGGCAGACAACACAAAATAGGGAGCGTGGAAATCTGAAATAAAAAGAAACAGCTGGAAATACACAGATCAGTCAGCATCTGAGGAGAGAATTGAGATCAACATTTACAGTGTACTCCCGTCACCAGAACACAAAAAGAGACACAGCTGCAGAGACAGCAAGCAAACAGCCTGTGGGACACAAAGGTCAAACACCAAGCACACAAAGCAGAGATCACAGAGACACTGGGAGAGACCCTGACTCAGTGTGAGTGCAGTAGTCCCACTGACCTGTACATGGCTTCCTCCACTCTGGGACCAGACACTGTGCTGCTCACAACATCATCCAACTGCATCATGATGTCTGAACCTGGCTCAGCAAAGAGAGCAAGAGAGAGAAAATTAACAAACCAGGAGGAACAGAACCACCCTCCCCCTCACACTCAGCCTCTCCCCCACCCCGTTACACTGACTATTAATAGCACTCTGGCTGAGGCTGATTGACGGACCCGGATAGTTACCTAGAGCATTCTGTATTTCAATCGATTTCTCTGGTGACAGAAGAATCTCCTTCCCATCATATGGAGAGCAGAAACGCACCCCTTCTTCCGTCACTTCCGCCAACTCCACCAAAGACACCATCTGGAACCCACCGCTGTCCTGCAGGGAGAAGGGATGTAAACCAGCAGAAAGGCACCCATCCACCACCAGACAAAGCTGGAGAAGGTTACAGAGATAGGGAGGGGCAAGGCCATGGAGGATTCGAACACAAGGACGAGAAATTTAAATTTAAACAGAATAAGTTACAGGAGGATTTGAATACACTTTGCAATTGGGCAGACAGGCGGCAGATGAAATTCAATGTAGAGAAAGTGTTTCACATGGGGACAAAAAATCCAGGTAGGGACTACTACTTAAATGAAAATAAAATAATGTGCATGGAAAATGAAAGTGATCTGGGGGTCCCGATTGACAAATTGAAGCTATTGCAACAACGTGCGGTGACAATGAGTAAAGCAAAACAGAAGTTGGGAGGTATTAAAAGACCAATATTGAGCCGAAATAGTGAGGTAATCCTGCCACTTTATAAATCATTGGTGCGACCGCACTATAATACTGTGTACAGTTCTGCTTGCCACAGTAGAAGGATATTGCAGCCATTGAAAGGATACAGAAGAGAGCAACCAGAATGATTGAGGGGATGGAGGGATTGGATTATGAGGAGCGAGTGTAAACTGGGCATGTTCTCACTGGAAAAGAGAAGGTTGAGCGGAGATCTGATTACTGTTTTTAGGATTCTAAAGGGACTGGATAATGTCGACCGTGACAAGTTGTCTCACCTTGTCCAGAACAGTAGAACCAGAGGACACGACCTGGGCTTGAAGGGGGGAAAATCAAAACTGATCTGCGGAAACATTGGGCTGGATTTTGAAGTTGGAGTCGGGTTGGGGTCGGGAATCACACATTCTGGCTTGTGAACCCGCCTCCATCGAGATGTGGCCAACCCACTGTATTTTCCCTTGATTGACCTTGTTGAGCCCGCCCAGTGGGCTCAGCAGGCCAATTAAGGGCCACCCGGCAACAGGCGACGTCACAGACTGACATTTCATCTGTCAAGAGCTTTTGACAGATGAAATATCAGCGTTTGACAGCTCTGTGAAGCTTTTGACAGGTCCACGGCTTTCCTGCTTTCTGTGCCGGTGAGATTTCTAACTCCCGAGAACTGAAGGGCTGACACCTGCAGGAGGAAGTTAAGGTAAGTAAAACTTTTTCCAACACTTAGCACTTACCTTACACACTTACCTCTGCACACAAGCACCCATCACTAACCTGCCCACCGGACATATCGACCCCTCCAACCCCTGCAGACCCACAGCCCGACCCGATAACTTGGAGTGTTTGCCACCTGTCGGGAAGCCCACACTTTTGTTTTTAAAATAGGGATTATGCAAAAAACTGCCTGTTAACTACCTGTTAACAGGCAGTTAATTGTCAGTAATCCCTTCCCGCCTCGGGGAGTCGGGTCTCAGACCAGGTCGGGTACCCGCCGCCAGAGAAACTGGCATGGAGGCGGGTTGGAGTCGGGACCCCCGAATCTGCAACTTTAAAACCCCCCCCCCCCCCCCCCGACTCCAAACCCGACTCCACGGGTCATTCAAAATCCAGCCCATTATCTCAGTGAGCGCGTGGTCAATCTACGGAACAGGCTCCGTAGGGAGACGGTGGAAGCAGTTAGTGTTGATTCATTCAAATGCAAATTAGATAGATTTCGGTCAGAAAATACCATTTTGGAATCCAGTATGTGAGTAATTTGAGACATGACTTGTGGTGAGTGTAGCGTGCTCAGGAGGAACAGGTGACCTTGGACCATGTTCTCTGTAAGCTACCCTTCGTTCTGCGTGGCCTGTTTCTTTTAGTGCGCGGTATTTACAATGGAGAAGCTGGCGAGCGGCCTGCGCGGGATCTTTCCCATTACCGCGCAGCTTAGAGGGAATATTGCTTTGGACCTCTGGCTCCCAAAGCTCTCCACCACTGGGGGTTTCCTCGCCTCGTGTCAGGGTCTGAGTCTGTTGTAGACTCACTGTTAGGGACTGATCGATCCTGTGATTAGTCAACAACTCCATTATCGTATCATGGGACTACCAAGATGGTAGAAGGTGAACTCAATGGACCCTGGTATATTTTCATCTCGCAATTCCTATGTTCTGATGATAAAAAGTATTAATGATAGAGAAACATTGCATCTAAGCATCGGTTCCCCAAACTGCAGATTGTCACTGCTGCTCAAACACTCACCGTCAGCAAGGCTCTCTTCCAGTTCATGAAACCGTGCAGCCCATTCGCCTTTGTGATAAGTTCCGGGCCCTGGGGAGAAGGATGAGTTAGAGGAGAGCAGGCTGTTGGTGCTGAGGCACACGGAGCAGCAAGATCCCAGCGCCAGCCCCGCTCCGGGCCTCAGGCCCCGGGGGAGGGAGCGGCGGGTCTCCGGATCCAGCTCCCGGGCCTCGGGCCCCTCCCGCCTCCCTCCCTCGTCTCGTCCCCTCCCCACGGCCCTCCTCTCCTCCCTCCCTCCTCCCCTCGGCCCTCCTCTCCTCTCCCTCCTCCGGCCTCTCCCTCGGCCCTCCTCTCCTCCCTCCCTCCTCCGGCCTCTCCCTCGGCCCTCCTCTCCTCCTCCCCTCGCTCCCGCGGCCTCTCCCTCGGCCTCTCACCGGCCGCATGCCCAGGTGGTAGGTGTTTCCCAGGCAGATCTGGCAGCCGAGCGCCTCCAGTTGCGGCACCGCGATTCCCTTCAGCGTCCCCTGGGTCCCGACCGGCATGAAGACCGGGGTATCGACGGCCTGGTGCGGGAGGCGGAGGCGGCCGAGCCGGGCCCGGGTGACGGGGCACTCGCTCAGGGTGAGGAGCGATAGCGGCGCCGCCATGGTCGGCAGGAAGCGGAAACCGGGCCCTAGCAACCGGGGGCCCATGGCAACCGGCATCCATAGTAACCGGGGGCCCATGGCAACCGGCATCCATAGTGACCTGGGGCCCATGTCAACTGCACCTTTGTTACTGGCCGGGCCCACCCGCAAGGCCGGGGAGGGAGAGCCCGAGGCCACAGCAGGTCAGATTCCCTCGGAGCTGCCCCGGGACCGTCTGACAGCTGCTCACACGGTTCTACAGTTTCTACTCTTCTCATTGCCAATTAGAATGACACTGTCATCAATCTGAAATCAATGAACAGAAAAGCCCCCCTTTTAAAGGGGTACAAACAATAAATCCAAATTATTAGTAAAAACAAAAGGAAACTTATTAAAATTGAATCAAAATGTTGCTGTCCGAGTCTACCCGGGCCTGCGGTGCCCGGGGACGCAGACGGCCTCAAGCGTACTGGCAGACACCGCATGCTCCCTCTCCAGGGCGGCACCCTTTCTAATGTGATTACTGTAAAATATTTTAATTACATAGAATTACATAAAATTACACAGGATATACGGCACAGAAACAGGCCATTCGGCCCAACCAGTCCATACCGGCGTTTATGCCCCACTCGAGCCTCCTCCCGTCTTTCCTCATCAAAATTTATCAGCATAACCCTCTATTCCCTTCTCCCTCATATGCTTGTCTATACTATTCACTTCAACCACTCCCTGTGGTAGCGAGTTCCACATTCTCACCACTCTCTGGTAAAGAAGTTTCTTCTGAATTTCCTATTGGATTTCTTGGTGGCTATCTTATATTGATGGCCTCTAGTTATGCTCTTCCCCACAAGTGGAAACACTCTCTCTGTGTCCACTCTATCAAAACCTTTCATAACTTTAAAGACCTCTATTAGGTCACCCCTCAGCTTTCTTTTTTCAAGAGAAAAGTGACCCAGCCTGTTCATCCTTTCGTGATATGTATACCCTCGCATTTCTGGTATCATCCTTGTAAATCTTCTCTGCACCCTCTCCAGTACCTCTATATCCTTTTTATTTATAATGTGGTGACCAGAACTGTACACAGTACTCCAAGTGTGGTCTAACCAAGGTTTGATACAGGTTTAGCATAACTTCCCTACTTTTCAATTCTATCCCTCTAGAAATAAACCCTAGTGCATGGTTTGCTTTTTTTATGGCCTTGTTAACCTGTGTCGCTACTTTTAGCGATTTGTGTATTTGTACTCTGAGATCCCTTTGTCATCTGTAAATTTAGAAATTATGTTTTTGATTCCAAAGTCTAAATCGTTAATATAAATTGTGAACAGCAGTGGTCCCAGCACTGATCCTTGTTGAACACCACTACCCATCTTCTGCCACTGTGAATATCTACCCTTTTCCCCTACTCTCTGC
This sequence comes from Squalus acanthias, assembly GCA_030390025.1. Classification (NCBI taxonomy): domain Eukaryota; kingdom Metazoa; phylum Chordata; class Chondrichthyes; order Squaliformes; family Squalidae; genus Squalus; species Squalus acanthias. Next base: position 22,039,739 of record CM059445.1, read on the forward strand.
TTTCTGTCTTGAAGCCAGCTAGCTATCCATTCTGCTACTTGTCCCCTGACTCCGCATACTCTGACCTTATTCATTAGTCTATTATGTGGTACCTTATCGAAGGCCTTTTGAAAATAGAGATAAATTACATCTACTGCATTACCCTTACTCTCTCTGTTACCTCTTCAAAAAATTCAATCAGGTTGGTCAAGCAAGACTTTCCCTTTTGAAATCCGTGCTGACTATTCATTATTATATTTCTGGTTTCTAGATGTTCTTCTATTTTCTCTTTAGGAGGGATTCCATTATTTTTCCTGCCACCGATGTTAAGCTGACTGGTCTATAGTTCCCTGGACATGTTCTATCTCCCTTCTTAAATAGCGGTATTACGTTAGCTGTCCGCCAGTCCTCTGGCACTACACCATTTTCTAAAGAATTAGTAAATATGTGTAGTAATGCCTCTTACAACAGTGACTCCACTTCAAAAGTACTTAATTGGCTGTAAAGCGCTTTGAGACATCCGGTGGTCGTGAAAGGCGCTATATAAATGCAAGTCTTTCTTTTTTTCTTTCTCTGCTATCTCTTCCCTAGATTCTTTTAAAATGTGCAGATGTAATCCATCCGGACCTGGGGTTTTATCCTCTTTCAGTTTGATTAGTTTATTTAACATATCTCCCCTTTTTATTTTAAATGCAGTTATCTCATTACTAATCTCATCATCCAATGTCATGTCCACCTGTTCTATCTCCCTGGTAAATACTGAAGCAAAGAAATTATTTAACCAAGAGATTGAATAAGAGGGGAAAAATAGAGTGAGAGTAAACTTGCAAGGAACATAAAAGCAGATTGTAAAAGCTTCTACAAGTATGTAAAAAGAAAAAGATTAGTGAAGACAAATGTAGGTCCCTTACAGTCAGAAACGGGAGAATTTATAATGGGGAACAAGGAAATGGCAAAGCAATTAAACAAATACTTTGACTCTGTCTTCACGGAAGAGGACACAAATAACTTCCCAGAAATGCTAGGAAACCAAGGATCTAGTAAGAAGGAGAAATTAAAGGAAATTAGTATTAGTAAAAAAATAGTGCTGGAGAAATTAATGGGACTGAAAGCTGATAAATCTCCAGGGCCTGATAATCGGCATCCCAGAGTACTAAAAGAGGTAGCCATGGAAATAGTGGATGCATTGGTTGTCATCTTCCAAAATTCTATAGATTATGGAACAGTTCCTGCAGATTGGAGGGTGGCAAATGTAACCCCACTATTTAAAAAAGGAGGGAGAGAGAAAACAGGGAACTACAGACCGGTTAGCCTAACATCAGTAGTAGGGAAAATGCTAGAGTCTATTGTAAAGGATGTGATAACAGGACACTTAGAAAATATCAACGGGATTAGACAAAGTCAACATGGATTTATGAAAGGGAAATCGTGTTTGACAAACCTACTGGAGTTTTTTTGAGGATGTAACTGGTAGAATAGATCAGGGAGAACCAGTGGATGTGGTGTATTTGGATTTTCAGAAGGCCTTTGATAAAGTCCCACATAAGAGGATAGTGTGCAAAATTAAAGCATATGGAATTGGGGGTAATATACTGGCATGGATTGAAAATTGGTTAACAGACAGGAAACAGAGAGTAGGAAAAAATGGGTCTTTTTCGAGGTGGCAGGCGGTGACTAGTGGGGTACCGTAGGGATCAGTGCTTGGGCCCCAGCTATTCACAATATATATCAATGATTTGGATGAGGGAACCAACTGTAATATTTCCAAGTTTGCTGACGACACGAAACTAGGTGGGATTGTGAGTTGTGAGGAGGATGCAAAGAGGCTTCAAGGCGATTTAGACAAGTTGAGTGAGTGGGCAAATACATGGCAGATGCAGTATAACGTGGATAAATGTGAAGTTATCCACTTCGGTAGGAAAAACAGAAAGGTAGAGTATTATTTAAATGGTGATAGATTGGGAAATGCTGATGTATAAAGGGACCTGGGTGTCCTTGTACACCAGTCACTGAAAGCAAACATGCAGGTGCAGCAAGCAGTTAGGAAGGCAAATGGTATGTTGGCCTTCATTGCAAGAGGATTTGAGTACAGGAGCAAGGATGTCTTACTACAGTTGTACAGGGCCTTGGTGAGACCACACCTGGAGTACTGTGTGCAGTTTTGGTCTCCTTACCTAAGAAAGGATATACTTGCCATAGAGGGAGTGCAGCGAAGATTCACCAGACTGATTCCTGGGATGGCAGGACTGTTGTATGAGGAGAGATTGGGTCGACTAGGCCTGTATTCACTAGAGTTTAGAAGAATGAGAGGGGATCTCATTGAAACGTATAAAATTCTGACAGGGCTAGACAGACTGGATGCAGGGAGGATGTTTCCCCTGGCTGGGGGGTCTAGAACAAGGGGTCACAGTCTCAGGATACGGGGTAGGACATTTAGGACTGAGATGAGGGGAAATTTCTTCACTCAGATGATGGTGAACCTGTGGAATTCTCTACCACAGAAGGCTGTGAATATATTTAAGGAGAAGTCACTGAATGTATTTAAGAAGGAGATAGGTAGATTTCTAGACACAAAAGGCATCAAGGGGTATGGGGAGAGAGTGGGAATATGGTATTGAGATAGAGGATCAGCTATGATCATATTGAATGGCGGAGCAGGCTCGAAGGGCCGAATGGCCTACTCCTGCTCCTATTTTTTGTATGTTTCTATTTCTGCCATCTCTCTATCACTGCCTGTGGTATTATCCTGTCCATCCCTTAGTGGCCCTATTCCCAATTGGCAGTCTTTGGATAACTACTTGTGTCCAGAGTGAACCTTCACCAGGTCTGGCTTGGGATAGGCTGCAATGTGGAAATGCCGGCCTCTCCAGGAAGAGCAATCCCAGCCTGAATGGGCTTCCCCGGGAGGGTGGGGATGATCTGTGTCTCAGCTGTGCTGTCTGGAGAGGGGGGAAACTGTCCTGGGAACAAGGTCCAGTGACAGGCCCCGCAATCCTGCTCCCATGGAGTCTCATGGCCCACATTTAAAATATAAATCCCTGGTGCCATTAATTCTCTTACGTCTCAAACTGACTGTTCCGGGCGTCTGATTGAGTTTTATCCACCAACAAGGCACTGAGAACCTCCGAGCCCAAACTCACCTCAGTGAGGAAATAGAATTACATCGAATGTAAAGCACAGAAACAGGCCATTCGGCCCGACTGCTCCGTGCCAGTGAGACACTGCGGCTCGCAGGCTGGGGAGTGGGGGGTCAGTGTGTGTGGGGGGGGGGTCAGTGTGTGTGTGGGGGGGTCAGTGTGTGTGTGGGGGGGTCAGTGTGTGTGTGGGGGGGTCAGTGTGTGTGGGGGGGGTCAGTGTGTGTGTGGGGGGGGTCAGTGTGTGTGTGGGGGGGTCAGTGTGTGTGTGGGGGGGGTCAGTGTGTGTGGGGGGGGGTCAGTGTGTGTGTGGGGCGGGTCAGTGTGTGTGTGGGGGGGGTCAGTGTGTGTGTGGGGGGGTCAGTGTGTGGGGGGGGTCAGTGTGTGGGGGGGGGTCAGTGTGTGTGGGGGGGTCAGTGTGTGGGGGGGGGTCAGTGTGTGTGTGGGGGGGTCAGTGTGTGTGGGGGGGGGTCAGTGTGTGTGGGGGGGGTCAGTGTGTGGGGGGGGTCAGTGTGTGTGTGGGGGGTGTCAGTGTGTGTGGGGGGGTCAGTGTGTGGGGGGGGTCAGTGTGTGTGGGGGGGGGTCAGTGTGTGTGGGGGGGGTCAGTGTGTGTGTGGGTGGTCAGTGTGTGTGGGGGGGGTCAGTGTGTGTGTGGGGGGGTCAGTGTGTGGGGGGGGTCAGTGTGTGTGGGGGGGGTCAGTGTGTGTGTGGGGGGTCAGTGTGTGTGGGGGGGGTCAGTGTGTGGGGGGGGGGTCAGTGTGTGTGGGGGGGGTCAGTGTGTGTGTGGGGGGGTCAGTGTGTGTGGGGGGGGTCAGTGTGTGTGGGGGGGTCAGTGTGTGTGGGGGGGTCAGTGTGTGTGGGGGGGGGTCAGTGTGTGTGGGGGGGGTCAGTGTGTGTGGGGGGGTCAGTGTGTGTGTGGGGGGTCAGTGTGTGTGTGTGGGGGGGTCAGTGTGTGTGTGGGGGGTGTCAGTGTGTGTGGGGGGGTCAGTGTGTGGGGGGGGTCAGTGTGTGGGGGGGGTCAGTGTGTGTGTGTGGGGGGGTCAGTGTGTGTGTGTGGGGGGGGTCAGTGTGTGTGTGTGGGGGGGTCAGTGTGTGTGGGGGGGGGTCAGTGTGTGTGTGTGGGGGGGTCAGTGTGTGTGGGGGGGGTCAGTGTGTGTGTGGGGGGGTCAGTGTGTGTGTGGGGGGGTCAGTGTGTGGGGGGGGTCAGTGTGTGTGTGGGGGGGGGGGGGTCAGTGTGTGTGGGGGGGGGGTCAGTGACTAATTATTTTATTATATTGTGAGTCTGGACATTAATTACTGAAACAGTGAATTGTTTTGTTGTATTCCGGCAGTGACTGGACAGTCTGAAGGGACTTTGTGCGACAACCTACCCTGATGGTGCAGGGGGCGGGTCTCCAGCTTTGACTGACACCTCTATTGACCAATAACAACACGGAGAAGCGCTTCTGTGACGTCCTCGGGAGCGAGCAACCAATCAGAGCGCGCCTGGCTGGACTCAGGGTCGGTGGAGGCGGCGGTGAAGAGGTGCGCATGCGCCGGGGGCGCGTTAGTGATGTCGGCGGTGATGGCGGGAGATGTAGCAGCCGAGAGGAAGGTGCAACACCGGCCTTTCCTGATCGCCGTCAGCGGCGGCACTGCCAGCGGGAAAGTAGGTCGTGGCGGCGGGTGTTGGCGACTTTAGGCAGGTGGGGGTGGGGACTGAGGCGGGTCGCGGCTGTTGGTCCGGAGCTTGACCCGCGTGGCAGGCAGCGCGTCGGGGCTGTCGGGGGCGCGCAGGCGCAATGTCTGTCAGGTGGCACGCAGGCGCACTGTCGGTCAGATGGTGCGCAGGCGCGGTGCCAGTCGCGGCGGGAGTGGGCGCGCAGGCGCGGTGTCTGTCGCGCCGGCAGGGGGCGCACAGGCGCAGTGCCGGTTGGAGGAGGAGGAGGAGGAGGAGGAGGAGGCTGCGGCGGGTGGGTGGTGGGTGCGCAGCACTTTTTCCTGGAATAGGCGGATCTCTGCTGGATTTTCAGGCGGGATCTTTAACTGATTTTATTGCCAGTTGCGAGTGAGTCATTTTCAGCCTCAGTCACACGAGGGGCCGATAAAGGGCAGCTGTAATTATAAGCAGAATGCAATGTGGGCGGCTTTACATTAATTTATTGAGGCTTTAGGTCTGTGTGTGTGGCTGGCAGCTGAGCTGGGGCCTGGCCTGAGACACTGCCTGGGGTTCAGGGCGGGTCTGTCCGCAACTGGATAGGAAGGAACACAGGAACAGAAGAAGGCCGCCAGTCAGCCCCTCCAGCCTGTTCTGCCATTCCATTAGATCACGGATGATCTGTGGTTTAACTCCATTTACCTGCCTTAATTCCGAAATCCTTAACCCCCTTGCCTAACAAAAATATATCCGTTTTGAAATGTTCAACTGACCCCCCCCCCCCCCCGCGTCAACAGATTTTTGGGGGGTCAAAAGCAAAATACTGAGGATGCTGGAAAGCTGAAATAAAAGCTGAAAATGCTGGAAATACTTAACAGGTCAGGCAACGTCTGTGGAGAGAGAAACAGAGTCAATGTTTCAGTTCTGATGATAGGTCATCGATCTGAAACGTTAACTTTATTTCTCTCTCCATAGATGCTGCCTGACCTGCTGTGTATTTCCAGCATTTTGGGGGAGAGAGAGAGAGAGAGTTCCAGATTCCCACTACCCTTCCTGACATCGACTCTGACTGGCCTAGCTCTGCTTTTAAGGTTATGCCCCCTTGTTCTGGACTCTCCCACCAGAGGAAATAATTTCTCTCTTTCTACCCTTAAACATCTCAGTTAGATCACCCCTTAATCTCCTGTACTCAAGGGAACACAAGCCGAGTCTATGCAACCGGTCCTCATAATTGAACCCTTTTAACTCTGGTATAATTCTGGTGAATCTGCACTGCACCCCTTCCAAGGCCAATATATAGGCCCGAAAATTAGACCTAATACGCAAGAGTACGCACTGTGTACTCTCGCGTTTTAGGTCTCCAATTGCCGGTTTCCTGCATGCACTGCGCATGCGCGGGAAACCGGCACTTCGTGAATTCAAAAGGGGGCGGTTCCTAAGTGAACCGCGTGCGCGCTACAGGCTGTGCGCACGCAGTGCACTTAGTTATTTTTCCAGCTTTGAACGCGCAGGTAAGCATGGAAGATTTTACACATAAAGAAAGGAGGCGTAGACCCTCTTTTAACAAGGTAAGTAGTTAATTAAGTATTTTTTTTTTCAACAGGTTTATCTTTTTTAGAGACTTTAAAGAAAGGTAAGTTTATTTTTATAACTTTTAAAAAGATTTTAAATTTTTTCAAAAATTTAATTTTTTGTTTAAAGTGGTTAATTTATTTAACTATACTTATTTTATTAATGTGATGGCTTTTTAAAAAAATTTAATTGAGGTTTAGCTGTTCTTTTGGGGGTGTGTAGTATTCATAGCTTTGACAGCCCTTGCTGTTAAAACTATGAATGAAAGATGATGTGCTGCCATTGGCTCTAACTGAATCACGTGATCCCAGAGCTCGCACGAACTAATTGCGTCTCTGGGTCACGCAAGCACTGCACAGCTGCATGTGGGACTGGCCTTGAAACTAAAGTTCGTGTGGGCCCGGAGGAAAAAGGTAGGCGCGGAGTGAGATATCGCGGGGAAGCCTTACCCCCGCGTGAACACTCACTGTTTAATTTCTGGGCCATCCTTCCTAAGATGCAGTGCCCAGAACTGAATGCAGCACTCCAGATAGGGTCTGACCAGAGTTCTGTATGGCCGTAACATAAAGTCCTCCCCTTTGTATTCCAGCCCTCTTGAGATAACGGCCAACATTCTGTTAGCCTTTTTAATTATTTTTTGAACCTGTCCACTAGCTTTTAGTGATTTCTGTACTTGGACCCCGAAATCTCTCTGCTCACCCACAGTCCCTAACTTCTTGCCATTTAGAAAATAATTTGATCTATCATTCTTGGGTCCAAAGTGGGTGACCTCACACTTTCCCACATTAAACTCCATCTGCCACAATTTTGCGCACTCACTTAATCTATCAATGTCCCTTTGCAACTTACTGCTCCTGTCTACAATCTTTACTATGCCACCTAATTTAGTGTTGTCAGCAAACCTGGATATATGGCTCTCTATTCCAGGCACAAGAAACACACAGCAGGTCAATCTACACCTGGGACAGGAACCACCGGTGTCGACTCCTTAGGCTCACTTGAGGCGTCTCTTCTCCTCCCTCTTCCTCTGAGGGTGACTCCTACCCTGTCCCACCATGCTTTCTACCGGTCAGTTGTTCACAATGCTGCTGGTCCTTTATTTTAATACGAAAGTTTTTTTTCTAAATGTTATCGTGCCTCTCCTGAAGCGCTGACGTTTGCTGAGGTACAGTTCCGTGGGCGTAACCGAGACAGTGAATGTTGGCAGGATATACAGCCATGGAAAGCAGCACACTGAGCCTGATCCTGTCTGTACGTGTAGTGTCCAACAGGAAGCACTGAATACACGTCAAGTGTCCAGCAGGAAGTGCTGGACAGTGAACGGGAGCTGGAACCCCGGCTGATTTACTAACCCAGGGGTACTGATCTGGTTACTCGGCATTTAAGCAAGGATTGAGCATAAACCCCTCCTGGTCTGCGGGGCACAGTAATGCTGAGCTAGGAGGAGCTGTGTGGTTTCTCAGAAGTTTGTTCTCTCTGGGCAGTCAGTAACTGTCGGTGGATTGTGTTCTGGATTATACAGGATGAGCAGGGCTGCACTGACAGGTTTAGTAACCTGTGGCTGAGTCAGTGGGAGAGGGGATTGTGGGCCTACACTCAATCCTTAGCTTTTAAACTCTGAAGAATGGGTGAACTCCGAGAGTGTTGAACATTGAAGAGGATTTCATTTAATCATCTGTTCAGTCCTCAGTGTGTCAGAAAATCGTTGAGCTGCTGGGACAGAATAAGGTGGACCAACACCAGAGGCAGGTGGTGATCCTGAGCCAGGACAGCTTCTACAAGGTGCTCACCACAGAACAGAAAGTCAAGGCCAGTAAAGGACAGTATAACTTCGATCATCCAGGTACCTGCATGCGTTGTGGGCGAGGGTATTGGGGGTGACTGTGGGGGAGAGAGACCAGGGAAGAAGGGGCTGGGGGGGGGGGGGGGGCGGGGGGAAGAGAGGAGGTAGTGGGAGAGCTGGGGGGGGGGGTAGTGGGGAGGCTTAGTGCAGCTTCGGGAATCTTTGATAAATTGGAGATTCTGTCATTAATGGGAGCCTGAAATCCTCCTCTGTTCGGAGTTTTTGAAATGTGAGGTGATGACGGTGCCTTGGGGGAGGGCAGGATCTGTGAGTGTGACGGGGCCAGGGTCCCCTCGCGGCGCCGTTGTGGCTGTAGTGGAGAGTTCGCTGCCTGTGTTTTATACACTGACCTTATGACGGGTGAGCCGGGTCTTTGGGTAATGCTGTTACTCAGCTGGCTGTGTTGCCGAATGCTGTGTGTTGTGGTGGGTCACAGGCTCTGCTGGTTACTGATTCCCCCTCTCTGCTGTGTACAGATGCGTTCGACAACGAGCTGATTCTTCGCACCCTGAAGGATATCATCAATGGCCGGATGGTCCCAATTCCTGTCTATGATTTTGTTAGTCATTCACGGTGTGTATCAGAGCGGGTGGAATTGTCGCACAGGCCTCCGATTCGGAGTAAAATAGACAGCTGACAAAAAGTAAAGCAAAAGTTGTAGGAATTGGAGTCAAAACTGGGCGTGTGGGAGTGTAGACTGAGGGGAGATGGGCTGGAGAGCCTGCTGTCCCGCTGGCAAGGGTCACCAGTTCAGTGTGTCCTTGGGTGGGGGGTGGGGGAGGCTGGCCTTGCGTATCCTGGGGAGGGGGAGGGTTGGTTCACCTTGAGCAATGTCCAGTTTGCCCATCCCCGGACTGGTGTTTTCCCCTGGCTGTTGTGCTGGGGTCGGCTCGGTGGGTCCTGAGCTGCGCAGACTGAGAGCGTCTCGGGCTGCGTTCCACGCCTGGGTTTGAGCTCCCAGTTTGAGGCGGGGGATTGGCCAGGGCTCCGACAGCTGAATCCTGCCCCTGATGCACTGTATGGGTGGCTGCGGGTATTGAGTGAAGACAGCAACAGGGGCAGCTGTGATGCCCCCCACAGTGGAATACCCTGCTGACGCTGTCTGTCTATGCAAATAAAGACTAGCTCCCTGGGGAAGGTGCCGGGGACATGCGTTACCTGCGGAACCCGCCCGAGCAAATAACCAGAGTAGGGGGACAAACAGTGAGGGAGATGGGTCAGAAAGTGACTGCTGGTTTAGACGGAGGCGGGAGGGGTCTCCAAACTAGTAACACTGCGTTTGTACTCTGGTAAACACCAATGTTCGTCAAACTTAGGAGAGCTGGTAATCATTTAAAATCTGAGCCGGATGGAATTTTACTAGCCGAGCGGTATAGCGGGATAAGGAGCCGGGGCGGGTGGGTGGACGTGGGTCTGTGCAAGGCGGAGCAGACTGGAGGGACTGAGCAGCCTCCTGTTCCTCTGATGATGGAGTGAGACTGACTGAGGCTTACTGTGCGCAGGAAGGCGGAGATGGTGCCGGTTTATCCAGCGGACGTGGTCCTCTTCGAGGGCATCCTGGTTTTCTATTCCCAGGAGATCAGGGATCTGTTCCAGATGAAACTCTTCGTGGACACAGATGCGGATACCCGGCTTTCCCGAAGAGGTGAGGAGGGGGTCCCTGGGGGGGGGGCGGGTGGTGGTCCCGGGGTGGGGTGTGGTCGGGTAGGGGGAGTGTGGGGTGGGGGTGGTTTGATGGGGGGGGGTGTCCTGGGGTTGGAACAGTATTGAATGATGAGTAAAAGGGATTTGCATTCTTATTTTAGCGGAGCAGGCTCGAGGGGGCCGAATGGCCTACTCCTGCTCCTATCTTCTATGTTTCTATGTATTTACTTGTTTCTTTTCCTTCTCCACCGCGATCGGTTTGCTTTTCCATTTCCTGCGCCACACACTCAAAGTTCTACCATTTTGATCAGCCCCCGGCCTCTGGGACAAGCCCCCCCCACCCCGGCCTCTGGGACACGGACCCTGGAGTGTGTGAGGGGGGTGGCTCGAGCTGTGGTTGTATAGTTGGAGCAGATGTGCTCACATGGCACTGGGGATTGATCACTGTGCATGCCTGTTTTTGGGAGAGCTCCCCTGCCGCGCTGGTGCGGTGCTTGTGTAGCGAGCTCATTGTTATTGTGGTTTTTACAATTTGAATTTTCTATTTCCTCCTCCCCCACAGTATTGAGAGACATCAACGAGAGGGGGAGGGACCTGGAGCAGATTCTGACACAGTACACCACCTTTGTAAAGCCAGCCTTCGAGGAGTTCTGCCTTCCGGTGAGAAATGTTTGAGGTAACGGGGTAAAAGGTACAATTCTGGGGGGTGAGTTTGGGGTGGGGGGGCCGGCTGGGCGGAATGGAGTGGGGAGTGTCGGGGGGGGGGGGGGGGGGGGCCGGCTGGGCGGAATGGAGTGGGGAGTGTCGGGGGGGGGGGCGGGGGCCAGCTGGGCGGAATCGAGTGGGGAGTGTCGGGGGTGGGGGAGCCCGGCTGGGCGTAATCGAGTGGGGAGTGTCGGGGGTGGGGGAGCCCGGCTGGGCGGAATGGAGTGGGGAGTGTCGGGGGGGGGGGGGGGGCGGCTGGGCGGAATCGAGTGGGGAGTGTCGGGGGTGGGGGAGCCCGGCTGGGCGGAATGGAGTGGGGAGTGTCGGGGGTGGGGGAGCCCGGCTGGGCGGAATCGAGTGGGGAGTGTCCGGGGGGGGAGGGGGCCGCCTGGGCGGAATCGAGTGGGGAGTGTCGGGGGTGGGAGGGCGGCTGGTTCCCTGAGCAGGGCTGAGGGGGTGTGTGTGTGTTGCAGAGCTGGTTAAGGACTGTTAAAGTGAAGCGGTCAGGGCCGGGTACGGGGTCGGCTGATCATACACGGTGAGCAGGGGCTGTAACTACTCGTGTTCTTATTCACAGACCAAGAAATACGCTGATGTCATCATCCCCCGAGGGGTGGAAAACCTGGGTGAGTACAGAGGCACCCCCCTGAGGGGGCGGGAAGGGGTGACCGGGCTCGGCCTGCTTGCTGCTGCTGTGGTTGTGTGCTCAGGTTGGGGGGGTGGGGGGGGGTGCGGCGAGTGTGGGTGAGGCGGGGCATGTGCTTGGGTTGGTTTCGGATGCGCGGGGGGAGGGGGGGGGGCTGGGTGTGGGGGGAGGTGGGGTGTGAGTGTGGGCTGGGTGCGGAATATGCAAGGGGGCTGGGTGTGGGCTGGGTGCGGAGTATGCGGGGGGGCTGGGTGTGGGGGGAGGTGGGGTGTGAGTGTGGGCTGGGTGCGGAGTATTTAGGAGGGCTGGGTGTGGGGTGTGAGTGTGGGCTGGGTATGGGAGGCTGGGTCTTGCTGCTGCTCTGGTTGGTGTGGGGTGGGCAGCTGGAATCTGATGATCTGCTCTCTCTTTCTCTGCAGTTGCCATAAACCTGATCGTGCAGCACATTCAGGATATCCTGACGGGCGGTCTGACCAAACGCAACGGCTGTGTGAACGGACACACTGTGCCCCGCACGCGACACACCTCCGAGTCCAGCACCCGCCCACACTGACCCTCGACAGCACACAGACAGAGGGGTGGGGGGGGGGGTGTCTGTGTTGTCCAGCTCCTCTCGCTTGCCGGGCGGCCTCACCGTGTGTGGATGACCAAGCTCCTTCTCCATCTCTTCTTGCTACAAAGAACTGAAGAAATCTCGGGCTCGGGCTCTCCCTCCCTGCAGGCAGCTGGTGGCAGCCAGTGCACGGGGACCTGTGTCATTATACAGCAATATCTCAATACCCAGCGTCATCGGCCCCACTTGCACTGTGCACATCTCTGACTCCAGTGAGGGTTATTGATCCTGAGCCCCCGGGGCTTATGTTGACTGTTCATTTTCATAGTATTTCACTTTTGGGGGTGGGGGGGGTTGTGGGGAGCCCCTCCCTGACCCCACCGCTGGGCTCTTGCTGAGCCCCTCCTTGACCCTGCTGCTGTGCCCCTCCTTGACCTGGCGCTGGGCTCTTGCTGTGCCCCTCCTTGACCCTGCTGCTGGGCTCTTGCTGTGCCCCTCCTTGACCCTGCTGCTGGGCTCTTGCTGTGCCCCTCCTTGACCCTGCTGCTGGGCTCTTGCTGTGCCCCTCCTTGACCCGGCGCTGGGCTCTTGCTGTGCTCCCGGAGTGGGTTCACAGCTTTCGTGTTGTTTTTACTTGGTTCTGATTTTCTTGCAGCTAAGGTGATGTCATGGTTGCACTTGGGGACTTGTGGTGCGAGTGGCTGGTCTGACAAGTTCCTTTTGTGTTGTGAGTAGGAGTTAGCCTGAATTCTCTGCATTACAGGGCTCCACTCCCTGTGCAGTGTGATTGCATCAACTTGACGCTCTTTAATGAACCTGCGCTGTGTATGTTGTCCACACCCACTGCAAGGGGCGGGTAAGCAGCTTGCTGGAAACCTGTCCGTGATGCTCTGACCAGCTGAGGGAACGCTTGTGCTTGTGACCAGTACATAGTCTCCTCACAGGCCGCTGGGCTCGGTCAGACAAGGATGATGTGCCCTTGGGCGGAGTGCTGTGAACTACAGTCTGTCTGTGTGTGGGTAGCGAGACTGCTCGAGTGACCCGTGACCCAGGACACGAGTTTTAATAGTTGTGTGTTGACCACAACAGCTGAGCATGGGGTGTTTTACACACACACCAGGATGGCCTGCATCACCGGCAGCAGCTCCTAGTCCCGCTGCACATTGTGATTATTCCCCACCCCTCCACGCATTTATTCCTGCAACAACAAAAATGAAGCCAAATATACCCTGATATTGAAGTCCAGGAAAGGTAATTACAACATTACAGTGACTAGACGTCAAAAAGTCCTTAATTGGCTGTACAGCTCTTTGGGACGTCCTGAGGTTGTGAAAAGCGCGATATAGTGTCAGCCGTGGCTCAGTTGATAGCACCCTCACCTCTGAGTCAGAAAGTTGTGGATTAAAGTCCCATTCCAGGGACTTCAGCACAAAAATCTAGGCTAATACTCCAGTGTAGTACTGAGGGAGCGCCGCACTGTCGGAGGGGCAGGACTGAGGGAGCGCCGCACTGTCGGAGGGGCAGTACTGAGGGAGTGCCGCACTGTCGGAGGGGCAGTACTGAGGGAGCGCCGCACTGTCGGAGGGGCAGTACTGAGGGAGCGCCGCACTGTCGGAGGGGCAGTACTGAGGGAGCGCCGCACTGTCGGAGGGGCAGTACTGAGGGAGCGCCGCACTGTTGGAGGGGCAGTACTGAGGGAGCGCCGCACTGTCATAGGGGCAGTACTGAGGGAGTGCTGCACTGTCGGAGGAGCAGTACTTAGGGAGCGCCGCACTGTCGGAGGGGCAGTACTGAGGGAGTGCTGCACTGTCGGAGGGGCAGTACTGAGGGAGCGCCGCACTGTCGGAGGGGCAGTACTGAGGGAGCGCCGCACTGTCATAGGGGCAGTACTGAGGGAGTGCTGCACTGTCGGAGGGGCAGTACTGAGGGAGTGCCGCACTGTAGGGGGCAGTACTGAGGGAGCGCCGCACTGTCGGAGGGGCAGTACCGAGGGAGCCCTGCACTGTCGAAGGGGTAGTACTGAGGGAGTGCTGCACTGTCGGAGGTGCCGTCTTTCGGATGAGACGTTAAACCAAGGCCCTGTCTGCTCTCAGGTGGATGTAAAAGATCCTATGGCACTATTTTGAAGAAGAGCAGGGGAGTTCTCCCCGGTGTCCTGGCCAATATTTATTCCTCAATCAACATCACTGAAACAGATTATCTGATCATTATCACATTGCTGTGTGTGGGAGCTTGCTGTGTGCAAATTGGCTGCCGTGTTTCCCACATTACAACAGTGACTACACTTCAAAAAGTACTTCATTGGCTATAAAGCGCTTTGAAATGTCTTGAGGTTGTAAATGGTTTCTTTATAAATACAAGTTTGTTCTTAATGGACCTATGGCCAGCAGGTATAGGAACAAGAGGAGGACATTCAGCTCCTTGAGCCTGTTTAGCCATTCAGTGAGATCATGGCTGATCTGTATCTTAACTCCATCCATCTGCCTTGGCTCCATATCCCTTAATACTCTTGGGTAGCAAAAATCTATTGCTCTCAGATTTAAAATGATTAATTGAGCTCGCATCTACTGCTTTTTGTGGGCGAAAGTCCCACACTTCTACCACCCTTTGATTGAAGAAGTGTTTCCTAACTTCTCTCCTGAATGGCCTGGCTTTGATTTTAAGGCTCTGTCCTCTTGTCCTAGACTCCCCCCCCCACTAGCAGAAAATGTTTCTCTCCATCTACCCTATCCACTCATTTCAAAATCCTAAAAACCTCAATCAAATCACCCCATGCCCTTCTATATTCCAGGGAATACCAGCCTAGTTTATGGAATCTCTCCTCATAATCTAACCCTTGGAGCTTTGGTAACATTCTGGTGAATCTGCGCTGCACTCCTTCCAAGGCCAATATATCCTTTCTAAGGTCAGAGCTGTACACGGCACTCTAGATGTGGTCTAACCAGGGCTTTGTATCGCTGTAGCAAAACACTTAGCCCTCTAGTTATAAAGGCTTTGATTATTTTTACTCGGGTATATAGGCTCATTTGCCACTGGCTGAAATCTGACATCAAAGGTGACATTTACCACCCCCCCCACCCCCCAATATATCCTAAATAACAACAGAAAACGCTGGAAAAACTCAGCAGGCCAGGCAGCATCCGTGGAGAGAGAAACAGAGTTAACGTTTCAGGTCGAAGACCTTTTGTCAGAACCTGAAACGTTAACTCTTTCTCTCTCCACGGATGCTGCCTGGCCTGCTGAATTTTTCCAGCGTTTTCTGTTGTTGTTTCGGATTTCCAGCATCCGCAGTATTTTGCTATCGCCCCAATATATCCTGTTTCTTCCCCAGCGCTCCTGGATGTGGTGACTTCTGGGGTACACTTCTAATGTTGCTCATCCTCGGCTGCCTCAACCAAAGGGCCATTCATCATGTTCAGTCTAGACAGTGTTGGTAAGAGACATCACGGCTGAGCCCAGTCCTTTCCAGCAGGGGTTCTCTGGACAGGGAGCAGGAGCTCTGGCTGATTTACCACTCTCTGACCCAGGACTGCTAAGACCCATTGTGGCCCCAGGCATGCTCTGCATAAATTCACAGGGTCATTGAAGGCGCCCAGCTATGGTAACTGAATAAGGAGGCAGTTATTAATGACCACAGCTGAATCCTGCCCTGCAGGCGAGAGACTCTCCCAGAGGCTGGGACTTCCTTGGGATTTCTCTCCTTGACCCATCGTTACTGTGGGAATGTTCAAGCAGCCTTTAACAGATTGCCGCTCCTTGAAAATGATGCTCAGTGAGATTCGCTTCAGTACCATGATCCAGCGTGTCAGCGAGATCTCAGAGTGGCAAGAGAAATACTGTATCGGTGTGGGTAAGATCCCCGCGGGACTGGGCCCCAGATCTGCCCTGGGTCCTCTAGTATCAGGCTGTTGGCCGTTAACTGTGAGTGCTGAGAGTTGTGTTGAAACATTGAAATTCAGAAAGTGAGGATGTAAAGTAAAACTTCCAAAGTTCATCACGAATCAGACCTTGGACCGAGCGTCACACAAGCTCGTCACTGGTGGAATTCTGGGTCTTATTGTCCACCCTGAAATGCACCTTTTGGGGTTAAAGGTGATCTGTGAGCAGTGGGTCATTGTGTAACTGCCCATGGTGCCTGCTGTATTTTTTCATATTTAGTGCGGTAAGCAGACAGAGATTAATGCCTCAAACTGGGGTAGTGTGAGGGAAACTGCCAAATGCCTTTAGAGGGAATATGGTCTTTAGAATGGAGAGGGGAGCAGGGGGTCACTGCTGACAGGGCCTGGGTTTCGACTGATTCAGTGCTGTGTGGTTTGAAGCATTGTGCTCGGACTAACCCAGGCATGCCTGCCTCTGGCTGCTGGTCCTTTCCTCTCCAGGTTCACGGTCTGGTTGAAAGATGTTTCTGTATTGTTCTGTTGTCTGATTGTAACGCTGCAAATCATGCACTGGCTCAGAGACCAACGGGTGGGTGCTGTTGACGCATCGCTTGCTGCTTGTTAACAGTCGGGAACTGCCACCGCCTCATTTCCTCAGATTCCATCCCACCTTCCTGTAAACGTGGGTTCCTTGTCTGTGTGGGATTGGGCTAGACGGGGGAGGAGGGGCTGTTAAGGGTGGGCTGGGCTGCGGGGATTTCATTCGATGCTTCTCCAGCAGCTTGAACAGGTTTCTCCGAGGTCATTGTTTGTTTGCTGCTAGACCTTGGACCTTGAGCAATGATCTTGCACTTAATGCCTATTACTTGAAATGAAGTTTATTGAATGAATTTGATATTTATGGGCGGGCTGTGCCTGTGGGTGAACAGTGAGCACCGTGCGAGCTGTGCCTGTGGGTGAGCAGTGAGCACCGTGCGGGCTGTGGGTGAGCAGTGAGCACCGTGTGAGCTGTGGGTGAGCAGTGAGCACCGTGCGGGCTGTGGGTGAGCAGTGAGCACCGTGCGGGCTGTGGGTGAGCAGTGAGCACCGTGCGGGCTGTGCCTGTGGGTGAGCAGTGCGGGCTGTGGGTGAGCAGTGAGCACCGTGCGGGCTGTGGGTGAGCAGTGAGCACCGTGCGGGCTGTGGGTGAGCAGTGAGCACCGTGCGGGCTGTGGGTGAGCACCGAGCGGGGAGGGGAAAGGAACATATTCTGGATTAGACTGGCTGCCGTTCTTTCCTAGTATGATTGTTCACTGCCGCTCTGAGGAAGGAGGAGCTGAAACTCATGTTCATTCCTATCAGATGTTTATTTTTAGTATGTATATAATTGAATAGGTATTTATAACGATCAATAAAAGAATAAGGCTTGCAACACTGACGAACAGCATCTGCCTGCTGATGGATTTTCTCTGTAAATAACGAGCTAACAGAGCCATCACTGGAGACCCGGGGGTGCGTAAAGCAGCAAAGGGGAGCTGGGTCGTGGGTGCCCAGTATGCTCTGTTGCCTGTATCACTGCCATGGGGTCTAGTGAGGCGAGGAACATGCTCTGCTCTCCACAGTGGGGCCACCCCTTTGAACGCGTGTATAGCTGGTTTATTATGTGACTGAGGTGTAGCAGCCCATCACATTGCCTGTGCCTGGACGTGAATCAGACCAGTCGTGGGATGCAGTCACCTCAATGTGGCTTCTCCCTAAATAGGTTTTTTGTTTCCAATGACGTTAATGTCCCGATTACAAGAGGCATATTGTGTGAACCCTCCCCTGTCCCCCGGCCCTTGTGTCTCTGACTCCCGGTGCTGTATTTGGGTGGATTGTGGATTTGGTTTACTCTCTCAGGCTCATGTTTTACAGTGAGCTTGTTCAGTGGTTGTGACGGATGTGTTTACGTGGTGAAGATTAAAATACAGTTTGTATAAAATCCAGTGTCTAAAATCTCTGCTACAGTAGACACAAACCGTATGCAGCCTGTGGGAAAAGCTGGAGTGACCAGAACTGAGCTGAGGCCATGAATGGCTTGGTGTTTGTACTCCGAACAGTACATTGTTCCAGATTGCAGGGTGTGGCTTTATGGTGAAAATTTCCCTTTGCTGTGTCACTGTCTCTGTCGTTAGACTGCCATCCAGTCCTGGATGAGTCACAATTTCCTCCAATTAAATATTGGGAAGACTGAAGCCATTGTCTCTGGCCCCCGCCACCGAGTCCATCCCCCTCCCTGGCCACTATCTCAGGCTGAGCCAGACTGGAGCCTTGCCAATATATCAACAGTTCTGGTTATCAGATTACCGAAACTACTGGAATAGAGAGCCATATATCCAAGTTTATTGACGTCACTAAGTTAGGTGGCACAGTGTGGATAGGAGCACAAAGTTGCAAAAGGAGATTGCTAGATTAAGTGAGTGGGCAAAACTGGCAGATGGAATTCAATGTGGGGAAGTGTGAGGTCACCCACTTTGGACCTAAGAAAGATCGATCAGTGTATTTTCTAAATGGCAAGAAGCAAATGGAGGAGCAGAGAGATTTAAGGGGTCCAAGTACAGAAATCACTAAAAGCTAGTGGACAGGTGCAAAAAACATTATTAAAAAGCTCATGGAATGTTAGCCTTTATCTCCAGGTGGCTGGAACACAATTGGAGTTATGCTATAGAGACACCAGACCCCATTGAACAATGGTTCCATTACCTGAAGGTGCAGAGCTTGAGCAACAGTTGCTTGCCTCTCTCCAACCCAATTAGAGAAGGCACCAAACTAGATACATGTCAGCTGTGGCTCAGTGGGGTCAGAAGGTCATATGTTCGAGCCCCACTCCAGAGAATTGGGTACATAATCTAGACTGACACTCCTGTGCAGTACTGAGGGAGTGCTGAACTGTCGGAGGGGCAGTACTGAGGGAGCGCCGCACTTTCGGAGGGGCAGTACTGAGGGAGCGCCGCACTGTCGGAGGGGCAGTACTGAGGGAGTGCAGCACTGTCGGAGATGTCTTTTGGATGAGACGTTAAACTGAAACCCCCATCTGCCCTCATGGCGGTACTTCAAAGATGAGCAGGGGAGTTCACTAAACATCACTAAAAACATTATCTGGTCATTATCACCTTGCTGTGTGCAAATTGGCTGCTGCATTTCCTACATTACAACAGACTACACTTCAACAGTGTGAAGCACTTTGGAATGTCCTGAGGTTACAAAAGGTGCTAATAAATGCAAAATAACAGAAAACGCTGGAAAAACTCAGCAGGCCAGGCAGCATCCGGGGAGAGAGAAACAGAGTTAACGTTTCAGGTCGAAGACCTTTCGTCAGAACTGGAAAAAGCAGGAAATGAAATAGATTTAAAGCAAGGATAAAGCTGGGAAAAGGGGGAGGGGATGAAAGAACAAAAGGAGAGATTAAGAGATGATCAAGGCAAGAGGAGGTGTTAATGTGACAGGTTGAGGCTAAAAGAAGTGCGAAATGCACTGGCAGAATGAAGGACAGCTGCCAGCTTCTAGGAGGAAAAAAAGGGGGGAGCCAAACAAAAAGGTGGATGAAAAAATAAAATATAAATGTGATAGGGGCTAGGTTATGATCTAAAATTGTTGAACTCGATATTGAGTCCAGAGGGCTGTAGGGTGCCTAAACGAAAGATGAGGTGCTGTTCCTCGAGCTTACGCTGAGCTTCCGTGGAACAGTGTAATAGGCCGAGGACGGTGAGGTCAGAGTGGGAGTGGAGCGGAGAATTAAAGTGACAGGCCACCGGGAGCTCGGGGTCCCCTTTACGGACTGAACGGAGGTGTTCCGCAAAGCGGTCACCCAATCTGCGTTTGGTCTCCCCAATGTAGAGGAGACCACATCGTGAGCAGCGAATACAGTATACTAAATTGCAGGAAGTACAAGTAAATCGCTGTTTCACCTGGAAGGGGTATTTGGGGCCCTGGACAGTGGGAAGAGGGGAGGTATAAGGGCATGTGTTGCATCTCCTGCGCTTGCACAGCCACTAATAAATGCAAGTTGTTTTCTATGAACATGTTCTCATACTCAGCTACAAGGTGGCTGTTGTCTATAGAAACATAGAATCTAGGAGCAGGAGTAGGCCATTCGGCCCGTCGAGCCTGCTCCGCCATTCAATACGATCATGGCTGATCATCCAAATCCAGTACCCTGTCCCTGCTTTAATCCCCACAGTACACATATCCCACCCTACCCCCGTAACCCCACGTATTTAATTCCCCCTAACATATCCCATCCTATCCCCATAACCCCACATATTTAATCCCCCCTAACACTAAGGGTCAATTTATCATAGCCAAATCAACCTAACCCACACATTTTTGGACTGTGGGAGGAAACCGGAGCACCCGGAGGAAACCCACGCAGACACGGGGAGAATGTGCAAACTCCACACAGACAGTCACCCGAGGTCAGATTCGAACCCGGGTCTCTGGCGCTGTGAGGCACCAGTGCTAACCACTATGCCACCGTGTTGTCTCAAGTCTCAACTTCCCCCATCAGATAATGAAGCAGTCCATGCCCGCATGCAACAAGACCTGGACGACGTTCAGGCTTGGGCTGATAAGTGGCAGGTAACATTCGCCAGGCAATGACTATCTCCAACAAGCGAGAGTCTAACCACCGCCCCTTGACATTCAACGGCATTACCATCGTCGAATCCCCCACCATCAACATCCTGGGGGTCACCATTGACCAGAAACTTAACTGGACCAGCCACATAAATACTGTGGCTACAAGAGGAGGTCAGAGGCTGGGTATTTTGCGGCAAGTGTCTCACCTCCTGACTCCCCGAAGTCTCTCCACCATCTACAAGGCACAAGTCAGGAGTGTGATGGAATACTCTCCACTTGCCTGGATGAGTGCAGCTCCAACAACACTCAAGAAGCTCGACACCATCCAGGACAAAGCAGCCCGCTTGATTGGCATCCCATCCACCACCTTAAACATTCACTCCCTCCACCACCGGTGTACCGTGGCTGCAGTGTGTGCCATCGACAAGATGCACTGCAGCAACTCACCAAGGCTTCTTTGGCAGCACCTCCCAAACCCACAACCTCTACCATCTAGAAGGACAAGGGCAGCAGACGCATGGGAACACCACCACCTCCAAGTTCCCCTCCAAGTCACACACCATCCTGACATGGAAATATATCACCGTTCCTTCATCATCGCTGGGTCAAAATCCTGGAACTTCCTACGTAACAGCACTGTGAGAGTACCTTCACCACCCGGACTGCAGCGGTTCAAGTAGGCAGCTCACCACCACCTTCTCAAGGGCAATTAGGGATGGGCAATAAATGCCGGCCTTGCCATCGATGCCCAAATCCCAGGAATGAATGAAAAAAAAAGCTCTGTGTACAGGGCCTGTGTATACAAAGCTCTGTGTGTGGGGCCTGTATATACAAAGCTCTGTGTGTGGGGCCTGTATATACAAAGCTCTGTGTGTGGGGCCTGTGTATACAAAGCTCTGTGTGTGGGGCCTGTATATACAAAGCTCTGTGTGGGGGGCCTGTGTATACAAAGCTCTGTGTGTGGGGCCTGTGTATACAAAGCTCTGTGTGTGGGGCCTGTGTATACAAAGCTCTGTGTGTGGGGCCTGTATATACAAAGCTCTGTGTGGGGGGCCTGTGTATGCGCAGCCCTGTGTGCCGGGCCTGTGTAAACGCAGCTCTGTGGGCTGGGCCTGTGTATACACAGCTCTGTGGGCCGGGCCTGTGTATGCGCAGCCCTGTGTGCCGGGCCTGTGTATACGCAGTTCTGTGCGGGGCCTGTGTATGCGCAGCCCTGTGTGCCGGGCCTGTGTGTACACAGCTCTGTGTGCGGGACCTGTGTATACGCAGCCCTGTGTGCCGGGCCTGTGTATGTGCAGCTCTGTGTATTTGCTGCCATTACATGGCTCAGTGACCGGAAGCGGCCATTTCCATGGCGATGGTAACCGTTGTCAAGGTGCGACACTTTAGAAGAGCCAATCAAACTTGTCCGTTCGCTGCAATTCGGAGGGGGCGGGCGCATGTTTCATGATGACCTCATTATTGTCCAATCTGCAGGTGAGAAGCACCGCTTAATATCGAGGAGCAGCCACTCAGCAGCGAGGACGGCGGGACAATTGTATCCAAGTGTGGCAGGAAGACCAATCAGCGTCCGAATCGAGATGATTGGCAGCAACTTCTAGCCAATGGCTGACAGAGTGGGCGGGCATCATTCAAAATGTACGCCTTAATAATCCAATCAGATTGAGAAACGATATGATTGACGGATGGAACTGCCAATCAGATTACGGATGTGTGTGATTGACGTGTGAAGAAGCCCAGCCTTCCCGTGTCTATCTGCGATTTGATTGGTGGGATGGAGGTGATTGGCAGGTCCGCTGGCCAATGGCCGGGCCGGGCGGGGGCGGAAGCGCAGGCCGCAGGCGCCGGGAGTCGGGCGGGCGGCGAGTCCGGGAGCGGTACCATGGGGAACCGCGGGATGGAGGACCTGATCCCGCTCGTCAATAAGCTGCAGGACGCCTTCAGCTCCATCGGCCAGAGCTGCAACCTCGACCTGCCGCAGATCGCCGTGGTGGGCGGGCAGAGCGCCGGCAAGAGCTCGGTGCTGGAGAACTTCGTGGGCAGGTGAGGGCCGGGGCTTGGGGGAGAGGCCGGGGACAGACTCCGGGCCGGGGCCTCGGGCGGTGCCTGTTCTCCGCCGGACAGCAGCCGATGGGCGGCCCCGGGCTCTGATTTGGGGCCTGGCGGCATTCACTGCTCCCCTTCCCCGTGAGTGGGCCGCGGCCTGGGCTCTGCCTGTTCTCCGCCGGCTACAGGGCAAAACCTCCGGGGAATGATCCTCCCCCGGAGTCAGCCCCTGGGGTCAGGGGTGCAGGGGCAGCCCCTGGGGTGGGGTCGGGTCGGGGGGGTGGCTCAGGGGCCAGGGGGAGAGGCTCAGGGGTCAGGGGGGGAGGCTCAGGGCTCAGCCCCTGGGGTCAAGGGGGGGCTCAGCCCCTGGGGTCAAGGGGGGGCTCAGGGGGTCAGATCCCGGTGTCGGGGTGGCGCAGGGGTGAGCCCCTGGGGTCAGGGGTCAGCCACTGGGGTCGGGGTCAGCCACTGGGGGCAGGGGGCCAGCCCCTGGGGTCGGTGGAGGGGCAGGGGTTAACACTATGGTCAGGTGTCAGCCCCTGGTGAGGACAGAGGTCAAGGATCCTGGATTCAGCCCCGTGGGTCAGGGGTTCTGGCTGGGGTCAGGGGTCCTCATTGTTCACATGGTGTGCCGGAGCGTCGCTTTAACCCAGATTCCACTGGGTGAACGTCACGCGGCAGCTGCCTGATTGTGGACAGCTCGGGCACAAAGCTGGGATCCCAGGAACCACCCCCAGGAGCTGCGGCCCCCCAGGTGTGTCTCTTTCCCCCCACCCCCCCAAGGCTCAGCTTTGGTCCCAGGGCAATGGATCTTGGCACCCCCACAGTCTCTGGAATCGAACTTTACTCCAGGGCCTCTGATGAATTTGAATTTGGTTAAAGTCACTGACTCCCCAGCCTGAGGTAATCGTCTACCTGTTCACCGTAACGCAACCCTTTTAAAAACTTCCATGAAATCTCTCGGCTTTCTCCGCTCCAGCCGAAACAGTCCCCAGTATCTCCAGCCCTCCTTGGAATTGTTTCCCATCTGTGGG
This sequence comes from Squalus acanthias, assembly GCA_030390025.1. NCBI lineage: Eukaryota > Metazoa > Chordata > Chondrichthyes > Squaliformes > Squalidae > Squalus > Squalus acanthias. The sequence continues at coordinate 22,063,005 of CM059445.1, forward strand.
GTAAAATGGTGAATCTACACTGTATGCTCTCTCTGGCTTTAATGTCCTTTCTATAATTTCTACCCGCACACTCACTTTCAAGGATTCATAGGGTCTCTGGTTGTAGCCAAATATTGTCTCCCTCCTATTGTTGTAAATTCTCTTACTGTCTTGTAAGGCTTTGCCTCTGGAGCTTACAATTGCAAATGTAAACGGTTTGTCCACTGGAGTAATATTCCAGACAGCCCGTCCTATTTAAACCAGTTGCTTCATGACTTAGAATTTACAGCACAGAAACAGGCCATTCGGCCCAACTGCTCTATGCTGGTGTTTACGCTCCACACGCACCTCCTCCCACTCTACTTCATCTAACCCTATCAGCATAATCTTCGATTCCTTTTTTCCTCATGTGTTTATCTAGCTTCCCCTTATATGCATCAATGCTATTCACCTCAACTACTCCATGTGGTAGAGAGTTCCACATTCTCACCTTGGGGTAAAGAAGTTTCTTCAGAATCCCTATTAGTGACTTTTATATTCACAGCCAGTTTTGGTCTCTCCCCCGCCCCCCCCCCCCCCCCCCCCCCCCCCCCCCCACCCCCCCACACCCCACACCCCACAAGTGGAAGCACCTTCCCTACGTCTACCCTATCAAACCCCCTCATCATTTTAGGTCTATATTAGGTCACCCTTCTAGAGAAAAGAGCCCCAGTCTGCTCAGCCTTTCATTAAGACATGCAAGCTGGTTCTCATTTCCTTCCCATGGCAGTGGTTGGGTTGGGAAACACACTGTAATCTTAGTCTTCTCAGAGCCTGCATGGAAATGATCTTATGAGCAAGATAATACCAGAACCACGTGAACCTTTTATCAACTTGCTATCTTTGTGTGTGGAATTGGAGAACGTGCAGGGAAAGGGCGGGGAGTGGGACTAGCTCAAGTGCTCTTGCAGAGAGCCGGCACGGGCCGAATGACCTCCTGTGCTGTAACCATTCTGTCATTTTATGATTCTATGTACTTTGCCAGGCTCCTGACTAGTGTAATATGGGAGGGTGGAATCTGATCTTAGGTGTGGTCAGTATAGGGATCATTCCATATCTGATGATTTGTAGATGGGTTTGGGTATCGGGGACACAACATCCAAATTTACAAATGAGACAAAAGTAGGGAGTGCGGTTAACTGAAGACGATTGTCGGCTACTTCAGGAGGACGTGGATTGGATAGACGGCGGGTGTAGTTTAATGTGGGGTAATGATGGACACTAAATGGTAAAACTTTAAAAGGATTGGCAGAACAGAGACTTGGGGTTCTAGAAAGGATGCCGTGCCTTGGCAAGGGTGTGGAGGAGATTCAGTGAGGTGATCCCAGGGATGAGAGGCTTTAGTTATAAGGAGCGATGAGCAGGTTATGGGGGGTCTAAAATAATGAGGGGTTTCGATGAGAATTAGGAAACTCTATCCACTGGTTGGTGGGTTGGTAACGATGGCATAAATTTTAAGATCATCAAAATATCGAAGGGAGGTGTTAGAGATTTATTGTTCCACACAGGACGTGGACATTAAGGCCCTTGCACCCCCACCTGGTCCCCTCCCCCGGCCCAGTCCCCTTCCCCTCCCCCGGCCCGGTCCAATCCCCATCTCCCCCTGCCCAGTCCCCTGGCCCGGTCCAATCCCCATCTCCCCCCGCCCGGTCCCTTCCTCTTCTCCTGCCCGCCCGGTCCCATCACCCCCTCCCCCGGCCGGTCACACGGAGACGGGGCCGACATGAACCCCTCTGGGGGCTCCGTGCAGCACCTGTCGCTGTTGCCCAATCCACTCCCTCAGGATGTGATTAAAGTGAACAAACACGACGCAGGGAACCAACTGCGCCAGTGAACAAACAACTGCTGCTGTGCTCCGATCACTGCAGCTTACATCTTGCACCACCTGTCTCTGGCCACCTTCCTCCCCAGCATGGCCTTCCCTGGGCCTGGGTCAGCACGCAATCCTCCTCTGCAAGTATGTGAATCCTCAACCTGACATTCAGCCTCCTCTTAACATCAACAGCAATCCTCAGAGTCTGTTCCACAGCTGGGCACTGCCTAAAGTGGCAGAGACCCCAACATTAAACAAGGACACATAACAAGACAGCGGCAGGGCCAGCTAAGAGTGGGATGAAAAGCAGGAAGTGTGATGGCTCCTGAGGTGGAGTTGAGCAACATGAAAGAATGAGGAAAACCAGGTCTGGGGGAAATTAGGAGAATGCCTGAGACCAGAGGAGGGAGTTTAAGATGCTGAACATGTACAGACCTACCTCAATACAGCAACACCAAAACACCGCAACACCATCCAATTAGGCCCAGCCCCTGCCAATTCCACAAACTCTTCACTTATATGTATCCACTTTAATTTTAAAAGCCATTATAGCTTCTTCCCCCCCCACTGTTTCTGCTACAGTTTTCCATGTCCATCACTAATCTCATCTCTGGGGTAGGGGAGGGGTTCAGTGATGGACAGTGCGGGGAAGGGGGGTTCAGTGATGGACAGTGTGGGGGAGGGGGGCTCAGTGATGGACAGTGCGGGGAAGGGGGGTTCAGTGATGGACAGTGCGGGGAAGGGGGGTTCAGTGATGGACAGTGTGGGGGAGGGGGGCTCAGTGATGGACAGTGCGGGGAAGGGGGGGTTCAGTGATGGACAGTGCGGGGGGGGGGTTCCGTGCTGGACAGTGCGGGGGAGGGGTTCAGTGATTGACAGTGCGGGGGAGGGGTTCAGTGATGAGACAGTGCGGGGGAGGGGTTCAGTGATGGACAGTGCGGGGGAGGGGTTCAGTGATGAGACAGTGCGGGGGAGGGGTTCAGTGATGGACAGTGCGGGGGAGGGGGGTTCAGTGATTGACAGTGCGGGGGAGGGGCTTCAGTGATGGACAGTGCGGGGAAGGGGGGTTCAGTGATGGACAGTGCGGGGGAGGGGGGTTCAGTGATGGACAGTGCGGGGGAGGGGGGTTCAGTGATTGACAGTGTGGGGGAGGGGTTCAGTGATGAGACAGTGCGGGGGAGGGGTTCAGTGGGGGGAGGGGTTGTGATTAATATCCGTTACGCTGCACGATAAAAGGGGATGTGGTTTTTGTGAGATATTGTGACCAACAGCCTTTATTCACTGGGAAATGTTGCACCACATTCTGAGCAACCTGTTTGTTAAATACTGTCCTTCTGCATTGGTGAACCGAGCCATGTAACAATCTGCACAGGGCTCGAGCCCCCCGCCCCGTCACACGCGGGCTCGAGCCCCCCGCCCCGTCACACGCGGGCTCGAGCCCCCCGCCCCGTCACACGCGGGCTCGAGCCCCCCGCCCCGTCACACGCGGGCTCGAGCCCCCCGCCCCGTCACACGCGGGCTCGAGCCCCCCGCCCCGTCACACGCGGGCTCGAGCCCCCCGCCCCGTCACACGCGGGCTCGAGCCCCCCGCCCCGTCACACGCGGGCTCGAGCCCCCCGCCCCGTCACACGCGGGCTCGAGCCCCCCGCCCCGTCACACGCGGGCTCGAGCCCCCCGCCCCGTCACACGCGGGCTCGAGCCCCCCGCCCCGTCACACGCGGGCTCGAGCCCCCCGCCCCGTCACACGCGGGCTCGAGCCCCCCGCCCCGTCACACGCGGGCTCGAGCCCCCCCGCCCCGTCACACGCGGGCTCGAGCCCCCCGCCCCGTCACACGCGGGCTCGAGCCCCCCGCCCCGTCACACGCGGGCTCGAGCCCCCCGCCCCGTCACACGCGGGCTCGAGCCCCCCGCCCCGTCACACGCGGGCTCGAGCCCCCCGCCCCGTCACACGCGGGCTCGAGCCCCCCGCCCCGTCACACGCGGGCTCGAGCCCCCCGCCCCGTCACACGCGGGCTCGAGCCCCCCGCCCCGTCACACGCGGGCTCGAGCCCCCCGCCCCGTCACACGCGGGCTCGAGCCCCCCGCCCCGTCACACGCGGGCTCGAGCCCCCCGCCCCGTCACACGCGGGCTCGAGCCCCCCGCCCCGTCACACGCGGGCTCGAGCCCCCCGCCCCGTCACACGCGGGCTCGAGCCCCCCGCCCCGTCACTCGCGGGCTCCCCCAACACCTCTCAACTTCGACTGTTAGAGGAAGAGCATCATCTTAAACCAAGTTTTGGCCAACTCTGCTTCCTCCTTTAATCTGTGTACTGCTGCTATGCAGCTTCCGGTCCAGTTACTGAGAGTAAAGGGGTGATCACTCTCAGCACAGTACAGAATAATGAGTATATCCGGAGTGAAGGAATATACTCCTGATTCTGTGCTGTACACGGGGAGAGTGTTATCGGGAGTAATGTGGGAATATACTCCACATTCTGTCCATGGGGAGAGTGTTCTCGTTTTCCTCTTGCTCTTTGTATACGGGTCCTGTCGCTTTTGGTTGGCAATTCATGACCGTCACCAATCTGTGGAGGAAATGCTCATGAATCTGTTCTATTTCCAGGGATTTCCTTCCTCGTGGCTCTGGGATTGTCACTCGCCGGCCGCTCGTTCTGCAGCTTATCAATGCAAAAACGGGTAAGCGTGTCTCTGGGTGTTGCCACGGTTTGGGGACAGCAGCGTGTCGGACCGTTCACGAACCTATAACTGTAGCCAGGATTGCTTGAGGTCTACTTGGGCCCTCACTAAGCAACAGAGTGCTCCTGACACACGGCTCCCTCTAACGGACAATCAATACCCGACACACGGCTCCCTCTAACACACAATCAATACCCGACACACGGCTCCCTCTAACACACAATCAATACCCGACACACGGCTCCCTCTAACACACAATCAATACCCGACACACGGCTCCCTCTAACACACAATCAATACCCGACACACGGCTCCCTCTAACACACAATCAATACCCGACACACGGCTCCCTCTAACACACAATCAATACCTGACACACGGCTCCCTCTAACACAATCAATACCCGACACACGGCTCCCTCTAACACACAATCAATACCCGACACACGGCTCCCTCTAACACACAATCAATACCCGACACACGGCTCCCTCTAACACACAATCAATACCCGACACACGGCTCCCTCTAACACAATCAATACCCGACACACGGCTCCCTCTAACACAATCAATACCCGACACACGGCTCCCTCTAACACACAATCAATACCCGACACACGGCTCCCTCTAACACACAATCAATACCCGACACACGGCTCCCTCTAACACACAATCAATACCCGACACACGGCTCCCTCTAACGGACAATCAATACCCGACACACGGCTCCCTCTAACACACAATCAATACCCGACACACGGCTCCCTCTAACACACAATCAATACCCGACACACGGCTCCCTCTAACACACAATCAATACCCGACACACGGCTCCCTCTAACACAATCAATACCCGACACACGGCTCCCTCTAACACACAATCAATACCCGACACACGGCTCCCTCTAACACACAATCAATACCCGACACACGGCTCCCTCTAACACACAATCAATACCCGACACACGGCTCCCTCTAACACACAATCAATACCCGACACACGGCTCCCTCTAACACAATCAATACCCGACACACGGCTCCCTCTAACACAATCAATACCCGACACACGGCTCCCTCTAACACACAATCAATACCCGACACACGGCTCCCTCTCACACAATACCCGACACACGGCTCCCTCTAACACACAATCAATACCCGACACACGGCTCCCTCTAACGGACAATCAATACCCGACACACGGCTCCCTCTAACACACAATCAATACCCGACACACGGCTCCCTCTAACGGACAATCAGTGCTCCGCTCCCTATGTGCCAGCGTCTCTGGTAACAGTCTCACTTTATTTTGAAACACTGTCGGGTATTTGGTAGATGTTTTTGAAAGGGCTGGATTCCTCGTGCCTTTGTCTGAAGGGTCCTGTATCCTATTGTAGCACACATTGTCCTAGGGCTCTAACTACACCTGTGTAACACTTTGCTTTCTCCTGCAGAACATGCTGAGTTTCTGCACTGCAAAGGGAAGAAGTTTACAGATTTTGATGAGGTTCGGCAGGAAATCGAAGCTGAGACGGACAGAGTTACAGGGAGCAATAAAGGGATCTCGTCAATTCCCATCAACCTGAGAGTGCATTCTCCACACGGTGAGTGGGATTGTCAAACTGCTCAGCGCAGGCACACCGTGACTGCACTGCAGGGTCACACTCTCCAACTGTGCATGGCAGCTTCCTACAGATAGGTCTCATGTGGCGAGGGTGCAGTCTGCACGGGTCCTGCACTGAGAGTTGGTTGTTCGTGACAGTGCTGTGATCTATTGAAGGGATCGAGCCAGATCTAGGAGATGAAGATTATAGAAGCGTAGAATGGTTACCGCACTGAAGAAGGCCATTTGGCCTGTCGAGCTAACTAGGGCGGTAGAGAGGGCTTTAAACTAAATATTGGGGGCATGGGATCAAATTTGGGAAGATGTGGTAATTCAAAGATTAGAGACAAGGCAATAGAGAAAGGTATTAATATGGGAAATGATAAACAGACCGTGACAGGAAGGGATAGAGAGTACAAATCTAGAGTAAATCAACAGATAAGGTTAGAGGTTACAAAAATAATAAAAGGACAAAACTAAAGGCTCTGCATCTGAATGCACGTAGCATTCGAAACAAAACAGATGAACTGATAGCGCAAATAGAAATAAATAAATATGATCTGATTGCCATTACAGAAACATAGCTGCAGGATGACATAGATTGGGACCTGAATATTGAAGGGTACATGACATTTAGGAAGGACAGGAAGGTGGGAAAAGGTGGAGGGGTGGCTCTGTTAATTAATGATGGTATTAGCACAATAGAGAGGGATGACCTAAGTTCAGGAAACCAGGATGTAGAAGCGGTTTGGGTAGGGGATAACATATTGGCATGGATAGAAGATTGGCTAGCTAACAGGAAACAGAGAGTAGGCATAAAGGGTCATTTTCTGATTGGTAAGATGTAACAAGTGGTGTGCCACAGGGATCAGTGTTGGGGCCTCAACTTTTTACAATTTATATAAATGACTTAGATGAAGGGACCGAAGGTATGGTTGCTAAATTTGCTGATAGGTAGCAAATTAAATTGTGAAGAGGACGTAAGGCTACAAAGGGATATAGATAGGTTAAGTGAGTGGGCAAAGATCTGGCAAATGGAGTATAATGTGGGAAAATGTGAAGTTGTCCATTTTGGCAGGAAGAATAAAAAAGAAGCACATTATCTAACTGGTGAGAGGATGCAGAGGGATCTGGGTGTCCTAGTGCATGAATCGCAAAAGGTTACTATGCAGGTACAGCAAGTAATTAGGAAAGCTAATTGAATGTTGTTGTTTATTGCGAGGGGAATTGAATGCAAAAGTAGAGAGGTTATGCTTCAGTTATACAGGGCATTGGTGAGACCACATCTGGAGTACTGTGTACAGTATTGGTCTCCTTATTTAAGGAAGGATGTAAATGCGTTGGAAGCAGTTCAGAGAAGGTTTACTAGGCTAATACCTGGAATGGGCGGGTTGTCTTATGAGGAAAGGTTGGACAGGCTAGGCTTGTATCCGCTGGAGTTTAGAAGAGTAAGAGGTGACTTGATTGAAACATATAAGATCCTGAGGGCTCTGGACAGGGTGGATGTGGAGAGGATGTTTCCTCTTGTGGGAGAATCTAGAACTAGGGGTCACTGTTTAAAAATAAGGGGCCGCCTATTTAAGACAGAGATGAGGAGAAATTTTTTCTCACAGAGGGTCGTGAGTCTTTGGAACTCTCTTCCTCAGAGGGCGGTGGAAGCGGAGTCTTTGAATATTTTTAAGGCAGAGGTAGATAGCTTTTCACCCCCTTGCTTACCAAGAATCTATCGGGGGTAGGCGGGAATGTGGAGTAATCAGATCAGCCATGGTCTTATTGAATGGCGGAGCAGGCTCGAGGGGCTGAGTGGCCTACTCCTGCTCCTGCTCCTAATTCGTATGGTCGTATGAGCTAGTCCCAATCCCCTGCCCTTTCCCTGTAGCCCTGCAAATCTTTTTTCCTTCAGGTCCTTATCCAACTCCCTTTTGAAAGATAAGATTGAGCCTGCCTCCACCACCCTTTCAGGCAGTGCATTCGAGATCTTAACCACTCGCTGCGTAAAAAAGTTTTTTCTTGCGTCACTTTTGATTCTTTTGCCATTCACCTTAAATCTGTGTCCTCTGGTTCTCGACCCTTCCGCCAATGGGAACAGTTTCCCTCTATCTACTCTGTCCAGACCCCTCATGATTTTGAACACCTCTATCAAATCTCCTCTCAATCTTCTCTGCTCCAAGGAGAACAACCCCAGCTTCTCCAGTCTATCAACGTAACTGAAGTCTTTCATTCCTGGAATCATTCTCGTAAATTTTTTCTGCACCCTCTCTAAGGCCTTCACATCCTTCCTAAAGTGCGGTGCCCAGAATTGGGGACACTATTTCAGTTGGGGCCGAACCAGTGTTTTATACAAGTTCATCATAACTTCCACACTTTTGTACTCTTGAGCACTTTATTTCCCCTTTCTCATTTTACATGCTGGTGCCCATCCCCCTGCCAAATTAGTTTAAACCCTCCCCAGCAGCACGAGCCAACCTCCCCACGAGGGGAGCAGCGTCCACAGGCATTTGAGACTTTGCAGAATAGGAGTGGTGTTTAGAAGCTGTGATCTCCTTCTCTGTATTGTGTAGTGACTGGTTCAAAAATGGGGAGGTGTAAACGGTAGAATCTGCACGAAATCCGAGGGAGCAGCGTCCACAGGTACTCGCAGCTATAACTGAGCTACTTTCTGGAGTTGCAGTGACGGCAGCCTTGGAGGTTCAAGGTCTTGTGGGCCGTTTGATTGGGTGCGTCACACCAGGACAGGAGAGTGCAGGCAGGACCAAACCAGCTCTCACTCGGTCCCAGCTCCTCTCACTCCACAAACAGCACAAAGCTTTCTGGAGGCTCGTGTGGGGATGCCGATAATTCAAACCTGCCCCTACTGAGCGAGAAACACAATTTGAGTTGTGTGGGGTTGGGTTGAGTGCCTATCGGGTGAGGACGGGGTCGGGCTCAGTATTTTGCAGGAAGAGTGCAGTTTCCTCGGTGTTCAGCCATTGAGTAATTATTGGTCCTAATTCAGTCTTTTCATTTGCCTTTCTCTTGCTAGTTTTAAATCTGACTTTGATCGACTTGCCGGGTATCACCAAGGTGCCGGTTGGTGACCAGCCGGCCGACATAGAGTACCAGATCAAGGAAATGATAATGCAGTTCATCAGCAGGGACAACTGCCTCATCCTGGCTGTCACTCCAGCAAACTCTGACCTCGCCAACTCAGACGCACTCAAGATTGCCAAGGAGGTAGACCCACAAGGTAAGGAGTCCATTCATCTTGTGCTTCCAGCATTCCTGCTCCCACAGGCTGAGGACTGGGGCTGGATCGACTGCAGTCACTTCTGGAAGAACAGTGGTGTTCATTAAGTGACTGTAAATAACATTCAGGAGAGATGTAAAACTGGCCGCCGCCTCGCACGAGGTCCAGATCTACCCTGTGTCTGCCTCTCTGCTGTGAGCACAAATTAAACGCGTTGGGAGAAATCCCAAGTTCTAAATGAGGGGAGAGGATTGTCCCATCCCCGGGAATATCCGGGGGTTTATTTCTGCGTCTCCCGTGGCTGCATTAGTTGAGAGCAACTTTAGACCAAAGCAGTATCCTGAGGCTCCCGAAACACTCTCTTGCGTCAGTGCTGAGCTGTCTGGTGATGTCTGTGTGACCAGGACGGCCCCACTGACCTTGCCTGAAATCTATGTGTGATTACAGACTGGGGAACTGAAACTGATGTTTAAACCGCGCACCGTCTGTGAGGAAGTTGCTTTTTAACATTAGTTAACAGCTCCAGAAAGTTAATCGTTTACATAAGAAATAGGAGCAGGAGTAGGCCATTCGGCCCTTCGAGCCTGCTCCGCCATTCAATGAGATCATGGCTGATCTTCTGCCTCAACTCCATTCACCGGCCCTATCGACATATCCCTTGATGCCCTTACTAGTCAGAAATCTATCGACTTCTATTTTGAATATACCCAATGACTGAGCCTCCACAGCTCTCTCGGGTAGTGAATTCCAAAGATTCACCACCCTCTGTGTGAAGAAATATCTTCTCATCTCAGTCCTGAATGGCCTACCCTTTATCCTGAGGCTGTGGCCCCTGGTTCTGGACACCCCAGCCAAGGGAAACATTCTCCCAGCATCCACCCTATCAAGCCCTGCAATAATTTTGTATGCTTCAATGTGATCCCCTCTCATTATTCTGAATTCAAGAGAATACAGGCCTAGTTTACTCAATCTCTTCTCATACGACAGTCCCGCCATCCCAGGAATCAATCTCGTGAACCTTCGTTGCACTCCCTCTATGGCAAGTATATCCTTCCTTAGGTAAGGAGACCAAAATTGTACACAGTGCTCCAGGTGTGGTCTCACCAAGGCCCTATATAATTGGAGTAAGACTTCTTTATTCCTGTACTCAAATCCTCTTGTAATGAAGGCCAGCATACCATTTGCCTTCCTAATGGCTTGCTGCACCTGCACATTCACTTTCAGAGACTCATGTACAAGGACGCCCAGGTCCCTTTGAGCATCTGCATTCCCCAATCTTTCACCATTTAGGAAATACTCTGCCTTTCTGTTTTTTTTTACCAAAGTGGATAACTTCACATTTGTCCACATTATATTCCATCTGCCATGTTCTCGCCCACTCACTGAGCCTGTCGAGATCCCCTTGAAGCCTCTTCACATCCTCTTCACAACTGCCGCTGCCACCTAGCTTTGTATCATCAGCAAATTTGGAAATGTTACATTTAGTCCCCTCATTCAAATCATTGATATAGATTGTGAATAACTGGGGCCCAAGCACCGATCCTTGCGGTACCCCACTAGTCACAGCCTGCCATCCTGAAAAAGACCCGTTTATCCCTACCCTTTGTTTTCTGTCTGTTAACCAATTCTCAATCCATGCTAGTATATTACCCCCAATTCCATGTGCCCTAATTTTGTTCACCAACCTCTTGTGTGGGACCTTATCGAAGGCCTTCTGGAAATCCAGATACACCACATCTACTGATTCCCCTTTGTCTACTCCACTAGTTACATCCTCAAAGAACTCCAATAGGTTTGTTAAACAGGATTTCCCTTTCAAAATCCATGTTGACTCTGCCCAATCTTACTATTAGTTTCTAAGTGCCCAGTTATTGCATCCTTTATAATAGATTCCAGCATTTTCCCAACTAGTGATGTGAAGCTAACAGGTCTGTAGTTCCCCGTTTTCTTTCTCCCTCCTTTCTTAAATAGCGGGGTTACATTTGCTATCCTCCAATCTGCAGGAACCGTCCCAGAATCTATAGAATTTTGGAAGATGACAACCAATGCGTCCACTATCCCAATGGCCACCTCTTTCAAAACCCTAGGATGTAGGTCATCCGGTCCTTGGGATTTATCGACTTTTAGTCCCATTAATTTTGTTAGTACTGATTTTTTGACTAATAATTTCTTTAAGTTCCTCATTCTCGCCACACCCTTGGTTTTCTCCTATTTCTGGGAGGTTTTTTGTGTCTTTATTTAATTTCTCTGCCATTTCCTCATTCCTCATTATAAATTCTCCCGTCTCTGACTGTAAAGGACCTACATTTACCTTCGCCAGTCTTTCCTTTTTCACATACCTATAGAAGCTTTTACAATCCGTTTTTATATTTTTCGCTAGTTTGTGCTCGTATTCCATTTTCCCTTTATCAATTTCTTGGTCACCCTTTGCTGATTTCTAAAAAGATCCCAATCCTCAGGCTGACTGCTTTTTCTGGCAACTTTATAAGCTTCCTCCTTTGACTTAATACTAGCTTTAATTTATTTTGTTAGCCATGGTTGGATCACTTTTCCTTTTGGGTTTTTATGCCCTAGAGGAATATATGTTTGTTGCAAATTATGCATTATTTCCTTGAATGTTAGCCATTGTGTGTCCACCTTCATACCTTTTAGTGTAGTCTCCCAATCTACCATGGCCAACTTGTCCCTCATACCCTTGTAGTTTCCTCTGTTTAGATTGAAGACCTTAGTTTCAGATTGGACTACATCACTCTCAAACTTAATGTAAAATTCAATCGTATTATGGTCACTTGTCCCTAAAGGCCCCTTTACCACAAGATTATTGATTAGCCCTTTCTCATTACACAGTACCAGATCCAGAATAGCCTGTTCCCTGGTTGGTTCCTCCACATACTGATCCAGGAAACCATCTCGCATGCATTCCAAGAATTCGTCCTCCACATCATTTGTGGTAATTTGATTTGCCCAGTCAATATGTAGATTGAAGTCCCCCATGATTACTGTATTGCGCTTGTTACATGCACTTCTAATTTTCAGCTTTGATTCAAGGGACTGATCCCCTGGTTCCACGTTGCCTGGATGATCAACTCTCTAAAGCTCTCCCCTCCCTGCACAGGTTTGAGGATCATTGGCGTGATCACGAAGCTGGATCTGATGGATGAAGGGACTGATGCCCGGGATATACTGGAAAACCGGCTCCTGCCTCTCCGCAGGGGTAAGTACAGCACAGGCCATTCGGCCCAACTGCTCCATGCTGCTCTTTATGCTCCACACGAGCCTCCTCCAACCCCTCTTCATGTAACCCGATCAGCATAACCTCCTATTATTTTCTCCCTCGTGTACTTCCTCTTAAATGCATCTATGCTATTTGCCTACCACTCCTTGTGATGGTGAGTTCCACGTTCTCTGGGTAAAGAAGTTTCTCCTGAATTCCCTATTGGATTTATTGGTGACTATCTTCTATTTATGACCCTAGGTTTGGTCTCCTCCACAAGTGCAATCATCGTCTCCAACCTCTACCCTATCAAACCCTTTCATAATCTTAAAGACCTCTATCAGATCACCCCTCAGTCTTTTTTCTAGAGAAACGAGCCCTAGTCTGTTCAATATTTCTGGATGGGTATCACCTCTCAGTTCAGGTAAAGACCCTCTGGTCCATCCAGCCTGTCCCACACAATTGCGATACCTTGTGTAACACAATATACACTCTCCACCCCACCCGTAACCATGTCATCTCCTGGGAGAGACAACATTTTTTTTTTAAAACTTAGGCCAATTTGGGGGGGGGAATTCCTCTCTGACCCATCTAGGTGATCGAAACTAGTCCAGGAGATCACTCTGGCCCTGAATTCCCCGCAGTGCCTACCTTCTGTAAGAGGTGATCTCCGCCCCAGCTAGAAACAGGTCCAGCTCTCGCCTGAAGGAATTCAGCGAATCGGCATCCACCGTACGAGCCACCAGCCTGTCCCAGAGGTCCACTATTCTCTGGAAAAAGAACCACCTTCTGACATCTAACCTCGATCTGGCCTTGTACAACTTAAAATTGTGACCCCTGGTCCTCCCTAATATATTTAGAATCATAGAATGGTTACAGCATAGAAGGAGGCCCGTCGAACCCGTGCTGACTCTCTGCAAGAGCACTTCAGCTAGTTCCACTCCCCCGCCCTTTACCCGTAGCCCTGCAAATTTCTTTCCTTCAGGTCCTTATCCAACTCCCTTTTGAAAGCCGTGATTGAGCCTGCCTCCTCCACCCTTTCAGGCCGTGCATTCCAGATCCTAACCACTTGCTGCATAAAATTTTTTTTCCTCATGTCGCCTTTGGTTCTTTTACCAATCACCTTGAATCTGTGTCCTCTGGTTCTCGACCCTTCCGCCAATGGGAACAGTTTCCCTCTATCTACTCTGTCCAGACCCCTCATGATTTTGAACACCTCTATCAAATCTCCTCTCAACCTTCTCTGCTCTAAGGAGAACAACCCCAGCTTCTCCAGTCTATCCACGTTTACTTTTGCTAACTTTTCCTTTTTACATACATATAGAAGCTTTTACAGTCTGTTTTTGTGTTTCTCGCTAGTTTACTCTCGTATTCTATTTTCCCTTTCTTTATCAATTTCTTTGGCCTCCTTTGCTGAATTCTAAAATCCTCCCAATCCTCAGGCTTACTACTCTTTTTGGCAACATTATAAGCCTCTTCCTTTGATCTAATACTATCTTTAACTTCTCTTGTTAGCCACGGTTGGACCACTTTTCCTGTGGGGTTTTTGCACCTTAAAGGAATGTATATTTGTTGTAAATTATGTATTAATTCTTTAAATGCTAGCCATTGCTTGTCTACCGTCATATCTTTTAATGTAGTTTCCCAATCTACCGTAGCCAACTCGCCCCTCATACCTACGTAGTTTGCTTTGTTTAGATTGAAGACCCTAGTTTCAGATTTAACTAAATCACTTTCAAACTCAATATAAAATTATATCATATAGGGGTAGGGTGGGATATGTGTACTGTGGGGATTAAAGCAGGGACAGGGTACTGGATTTGGATGATCAGCCATGATCGTATTGAATGGTGGAGCAGGCTCGACGGGCCGAATGGCCTACTCCTGCTCCTAGATTCTATGTTTCTATGTTTCTATGTTTCTATATTATGGTCACTCTTCCCTAAAGGCCCCTTTACTACAAGGTTATTAATTAACCCTTTCTCATTGCAAAATACTACATCTAAAAGAGCCTGTTCCCTAGTTGGTTCCTCAACATACTGATCTAGAAAACTATCTTGCATATACTCCATGAATTCATCCTCCACACTGTTGCTGCAAATTTGGTTTGCCCAGTCTATGTAGATTAAAGTCCCCCATGGTTACTGTATTACCCTTGTTATATGCGCCTCTAATTTCCTGATTTATACGCTGCCCTACATTACAACTACTGTTTGGGGGCCTATAAACAACTCCCACCAATGTTTTCTGCCCCTTGCTGTTTCTTAGCTCCACCCAAACTGATTCTACTTCTTGACTTATCTACTTTAATTACAGACAGCCTTTCTAGTACCTCTATCAGTTTTTATCCCGTCCAGTATCTCAACTACCTCCTCTTTCACTATGACTGTGGCAGCATCATCTTCCTTGGTAAAGACAGATACAAAGTACTCATTTCGTACCTCAGCCATGCCGTCTGCCTCCATTTTGGTCCCTAATCAGCCCCACCCCTCCTCTTACTACCCATTTACTATTTATATGCCTATAGAAGACTTTTGGATTCCCTTTTATTGTTAGCTGTCAATCTATTCTCATACTCTCTCTCTTTGCCCCTCTTATTTTCTTTTTCTCTTCCCCTCTGAACTTTCTATATTCAGCCTGGTTCTCACTTGTATTCTCAACCTGACATCTGTCATACGCCCCCTTTTTCTGCTTCATCTTGCTCTCTATCTCTTTCGTCATCCAGGGAGCTTTGACTTTGGTTGCCCTACCTTTCCCCCTCGTGGGAATGTACCTCAACTGTACCCGAACCACCATCTCTTTAATTGTTCGATTACAGTTTTGCCTGCAAATCTTTGATTCCAATTTACCCGGGCCAGATCCATTCTGAACCCACTGAAACTGGCCTTCCTCCAATTAAGTATTTTTACTCTAGATTGCTCCCTGTCCTTTTCCATAGCTAGTCTAAACCTTATGATACTATGATCACTGTTCCCTAAATGTTCCCCGACTGACACTTGCTCTACTTGACCCACCTCATTCCCTGGAACTAGATCCAGCAATGCCTTCTTCCACGTTGCTTTAATCGGAAGAAACTGTTAACTGGAGCACAATCTATTCTCCTCTTCTTCTTAAAACCTCAATCAGATCACCTCTAAGTCTACGCTTCTCTAAAGTGTAGAGTCCCAACTCTTTTAGCCTATCTTGATAATTAAGATGCTTTAAACTGGGCATTAGTCTGGTGGCCCTCCTGTCCACCCTTTCCAAAGCCTCAATATCACCCACCATGTGAGACCACCAAAACTGGACACAGTATTCCAAGTGAGCTTGACCAAGGTCTTGTACAAGGACAAAATGGTTGGCCTCGTCTTATACTCAATTGTCCTATGAATGCACCCCAACACCCTATTCACTCTAGCTATCACTTCATGGCATTGCTCATGTACCTTTAGAGATGTATGCACGAGAATGTTTAGATCAATTTCTTTCTCCACCTTCATTAATGTTTTTCCCTGAAGGGTGTATGAATGTTGAGCATTCGCCCTGCTCACATGCAAAACACAGCACTTATCCAAATTAAACATCATTTGCCAGTCATGAGCCCAATCTCCCAACACATCAAGAGCCGCCTGAAGTAGACTAGCATCGCCTACAATCCTTAATACTCTCTCAGATCTTCGTATCATCTGCAAACTCGCAGATTGTGCCCCCAACACCTACATCCAGGTCATTAATAAAAATAGCATGAACATACGAAGAATGACGGGCAGGTGAAGACCCTCTGGTCCATTCAGCCTGCCCCACACAATTGCAATATCTTGTGCGTCACAATATACACTCTCCACCCCACCCGAAACCATGTGATCTCCTGGGAGAGGCAAAAAAAACCTGGGCCAATTTGGGAAAAAAAATCTGTGAAATTCCTCTCCGACCCATCCAGGCGATGGAAGCTAGTCCAGGAGATCACTCTGGCCCTGAATTCCCTGCAGTACCTCCCTGCTGTAAGAGGTGATCTCCGCCCAACCAGAAACAGGTCCCGCTCTCACTTGAAGGAATTCAGTGAATCAACGTCCACCGCACGAACCGGCAGCCTGTCCCAGAGGTCCACTATTCTCTGGGAAAAGAACCACCTCCTGACATCTAACCTAGATCTGGCCTTGTACAACTTAAAATTGTGACCCCTGGTCCTCCCTAACCTAACCTATTTCATTGAAAGTAAAGAGCAACGGTCCCAACACCGATCCCTGCGGGACACCACTGGTGGCAGGTTTCCAAACAGATCCAAATCCATCTGTAACTACTTTTTGCCTACGTCCTGCCAGCCATTTCTCAATCCAGCTCAGTATATTAACACTAATACTAGAGGCTTCAATCTTGGAGAAGTCTGTTGTGCGGAACCTTATCAAAAGCTAAAGCTGTACCTGCGCTGCGTATGTTTGGTCGGACAGTGTAGAGGGAGCTTTACTATGTATCTAACCCGTGCTGTACCTGTCCTGGGAGTGTTTGATGGGACAGTGTAGAGGGAGCTTTACTCTGTATCTAACCCGTGCTGTACCTGCCCTGGGAGTGTTTGATGGGACAGTGTAGAGGGAGCTTTACTCTGTATCTAACCCGTGCTGTACTTGCCCTGGGAGTGTTTGATGGGACAGTGTAGAGGGAGCTTTACCCTGTATCTAACCCGTGCTGTACTTGCCCTGTGAGTGTTTGATGGGACAGTGTAGAGGGAGCTTTACTCTGTATCTAACCCGTGATGTACTTGCCCTGTGAGTGTTTGATGGGACAGTGTAGAGGGAGCGTTACTCTGTATCTAACCCGTGATGTACTTGCCCTGTGAGTGTTTGAGGCCGACACTGGGTGCCTGAAATGGGAAGTGTTTCAATCCCCAGCACCAACAACTTGCATTTGATGAGCGCAAAAGAAGTTTTAACTAAAATGGTGATCTCTTCACGTGCACCTGTACCTGGGATTCACCCACATGTCCCGTCCCTTGCAGGCTACATTGGTGTGGTGAACAGGAGTCAGAAAGACATTGATGGTAAGAAGGATATTCGTGCAGCCCTGGGGGCTGAGAGGAAGTTTTTCCTGTCTCACCCCTCGTACCGGCACATGGCTGACCGCATGGGGACCCCACACTTGCAGAAGATGCTGAACCAGGTAAGGGGCACGGGCCAGGGCTGGGGGGAGCCGGGCAGGGAGCAGAGCCTGGGTGAGCTGGAGTTGTGGGGGTGGGAGCTGCAGCTTGACCGGGGCTGGAGAAGCTGCGTCTTTCCCAGCACACGTGCGCATATTTGGGGGAGGGAGGTGCTGGCTGTGCCCCTCTGTCCAATGGCACACCAACACCTGAGTTTTTTGATAATTTTCTCCCCTTCACCCTTGATGGCGCTGACTGAGCGTGCGGGGGTAAAGTTCATAGAAACATAGAAGATAGGAGCAGGAGGCAGTAAGTCCGCCAAGGGCCCAGTCTTGCAGTGTGAGGCTAGGCAGCGAGTGACAACAGGCGCTTTGGCTGTTGGGTATTGGTGCTGAGCCTGACCCCCACACCAGCAATATCCTGCCAGGTGCTGGGACCCTGGCTCCTGTTTGTCTCCCTCACTCACTCGGCTGTGCTGACGCTGCACTGGGATCTGTGTGTGTGTTGAGGTTGTTCCCTCTGGACTCAACGTCCTGATGGCGTATGGCTGTGTTTAAACCCTGCTCCCAGACTTGATGCCTCCCCGAGTCTGTCTTCCGAAGCTGGTGGGTGGGAGGTTCTATGATGGGTCACTCCGGTAGGCAGGAAACCCCACTTAGTTAAACAGCCTTGCTGGCACATTGTGGAGTGACCCTGATGTCAGAGGTCACACTATCCACTCAGCAGTAGGTTGGAATCACAAGCAGAAAATGATCAGTTTTTATGAAGGGCGAAGTATCCACTGCTGATCACTAGTGGGCAGTGGGCCCGAGTATTGGTCACTAGTGGACAGTGGGCCCGAGTCTGCCTGAGGGGCGGGGGGGGGGACGAGTCTGCCCGAGGAGGGGGGGGGGGGGCGAGGGGCGAGTCTGCCCGAGGGGGGGGGGCGATGGGCGGGTCTGGAGAGGCTGACCACGGGTTTGTGTCCCAGTCTCTGCTGCTGTTTGATTTTGTTCATTTTTGTTTTTTTATTATTTTTAACGCAGCAACTGACGAACCACATCCGGGAAACCTTGCCCGCGTTACGGAACAAGCTGCAGAGCCAGATGCTGTCCCTGGAGAAGGAAGTCGAAGAATATAAAAACTTCCGGCCGGATGATCCCACCAGGAAAACCAAAGCACTCCTCCAGTAAGCGGAGTGGTGAGGGGCTGGGGCTCTGTGTTTGAGGGCAGTGGGTGGGGGTGTCAGTGTGGGGGTGGGGGTGTCAGTGTGGGGGTGGGGGTGTCAGTGTGGGGGTGGGGGTGTCAGTGTGGGGGTGGGGGTGTCAGTGTGGGGGTGGGCGTGTCAGTGTGTTACCAGTTCTGGGAAACGGATGTAACCAGCAGTCCAGAGATGAGTGAGTAACCACGATTCGGTTTGATGCCGGAATGGGTGCAGTCACACAGCTTCTGCCAGCCGCTCACAGTGCTGCTGATAAACACAGGTTGCCGGTCACTTGGTAAATTCGGTTGCTGCGTCCATCACCGTGTGATTCCCACAATTCAGCTGCACATCCTGTTTCTTGCTGCAAGTCCTGGCCAGCAGTATAGAGTTTATAAATCGAACCTTTCTTGCTGTCCCAAGTGTGTTTTTGCTGCGCTTGTTCACCTATAAACATCTCTAGTGGGAGTTGTGAAAGCCTTTTACATTTTCATAGTGTTGGCTCAGCTCAGTGGGTAGCACTCTCGCCTCTGAGTCAGGAGGTTGTGGGTTCAAGTCCCACTCCGGGACTTGAGCCCATAATCCAGACTGACAGCTGCAGTGTTGGAGTGAGGTGCTGCCCTTTGGGTGAGACATTCAATCAAGGCCCTGTCTGCCTGTTCAGGTGAACACTGCAGATTCCGTGGCACTATTAGCAGAAGAGCGGGGAGTGTCCGAGTCAACATTCCTCTCTTAACTGACACCACCACAACTGTGTTGGTGTTTTTGTGATCATGCTGTGTGCAAAATGTTGCAGTATTTGACAACATAAATCACGACACTTCCAAGTGATTGTCTGAGATTGTCTGTATCCTGAGGGACAGGACAGGACGTGTGGGGACACCAGTCTCTCTTTCACTGCTCGTACTCTTACCCTCAGGATGGTGCAGCAGTTCGGAGTGGACTTTGAGAAGAGAATCGAAGGCTCAGGGGACCAGGTGGATACGGTGGAGCTCTCCGGAGGTGCAAGAATTAACCGGATCTTCCATGAGCGATTCCCGTTTGAGCTGGTGAAGGTGAGGCGGTGCTGGAGGAGGCTAATGGTTACTTTAAGCATCCTTTGTCAATGTTGGCCTGATTCTGAATTCTCTCTATCTCTCTCTAACTCTATCACAGTCGCTCAGTCTTGTAAACGTGAATTATGTCTGTTTACAGATGGAGTTTGACGAGAAGGAGCTAAGAAGAGAGATCAGCTATGCAATCAAAAACATCCATGGTGTCAGGCAAGTATTGCTGGCCATATTAACTCTGTTGGCTGCAGTAGTGCAGCCGCTGTGGCGAGGGGAGAGAGAGTAAAAGGAATAGACATTTCACACCAGGAGAGCGCCGGAACCGGGGACACCACTGCACTGTGGTAATTCTGTTTCTGTGATCGCGTCCTGGGTCGTGTACTGTTCGCGCAGTGAGTGGTGCAGCGTCCTGGGTCGTGTACTGTTCGCGCAGTGAGACAGGTACAGCGTCCTGGCTCGTGTACTGTTCGCGCAGTGAGTGGTGCAGCGGCCTGGCTCGTGTACTGTTCGCGCAGTGAGACAGGTTCAGCGTCCTGGGTCGTGTACTGTTCGCGCAGTGAGTGGTGCAGTGTCCTGGCTCGTGTACTGTTCGCGCAGTGAGTGGTGCAGCGTCCTGGCTCGTGTACTGTTCGCGCAGTGAGACAGGTACAGCGTCCTGGCTTGTGTACTGTTCGCGCAGTGAGACAGGTACAGCGTCCTGGGTCGTGTACTGTTCGCGCAGTGAGTGGTGCAGTGTCCTGGCTCGTGTACTGTTCGCGCAGTGAGTGGTGCAGCGTCCTGGGTCGTGTACTGTTCGCTCAGTGAGTGGTGCAGCGTCCTGGCTCGTGTACTGTTCGCGCAGTGAGTGGTGCAGCGGCCTGGCTCGTGTACTGTTTGCGCAGTGAGTGGTGCAGTGTCCTGGCTTGTGTACTGTTCGCGCAGTGAGTGGTGCAGTGTCCTGGCTCGTGTATTCGCGCAGTGAGTGGTGCAGTGTCCTGGCTCGTGTATTGTTCGCGCAGTGAGTGGTGCAGTGTCCTGGCTCGTGTACTGTTCGCGCAGTGAGTGGTGCAGTGTCCTGGCTCGTGTACTGTTCTCGCAGTGAGTGGTGCAGCGTCCTGGCTCGTGTACTGTTCGTGCAGTGAGTGGTGCAGCGTCCTGGCTCGTGTACTGTTCGCGCAGTGAGACAGGTACAGTGTCCTGGGTCGTGTACTGTTCGCGCAGTGAGACAGGTACAGTGTCCTGGCTCGTGTACTGTTCGCGCATTATAGAAACAGAAGATAGGAGCAGGAGTAGGCCATTCGGCCCCTCTACCCTGCTCCGCCATTCAATGCGTTCATGGCTGATCATCCAAATTCAGTACCCTGTCCCTGCTTTCTCCCCATATCCCTTGATCCCTTTAGCCTTAAGAAATATATCCAACTCCTTCTTGAATCTATTTAATGACTTGGCCTCTACTGCCTTCTGTGGCAGAGAATTCCACAGGTTCACCACTCTCTGGGTGAAGAAATTCCTCCTCATCTCAGTCCTAAATGGCTTACCCCTTATCCTTAGACTGTGACCCCTGGTTCTGCACTCCCCCGCCATCGGGAACATCCTTCCTGCATCTAGTTTGTCCTGTCCTGTCCTGTCCTGTCCTGTCAGAATTTTATAAGTTTCAATGAGATCCCCTCTCATTCTTCTAAACTCCAGCGAGTATAAGCCCAATCGACCCAATCTCTCTTCATACGTCATTCCTGCCATCCCAGGTATCAGCCTTGTGAATTTTCGCTGAACTCCTTCCATGGCAAGAACATCCTTCCTCAGATAAGGTGACCAAAACTGCACACAGTACTCAAGGTGTGGTCTCACCAAGGCCCTGTACAACTGCAGCAAGACATCCTTGTTCCTGTACTCAAACCCTCTCGCTATGAAGGCCAACATACCATTTGCCTTCTTAACCGCCTGCTGCACCTGCATGCTTACCTTCAGCGACTGGTGCACAAGGACACCCAGGTCTCGTTGCACTTCCCCCTTCTCCCAATCTATTGCCATTCAGATAATCTGCCTTTCTGTTTTTGACACCAAAGTGGATAACCTCGCATTTATCCACGTTATATTGCATCTGCCACGCTTCTGCCCAATCACACAACCTATCCAAATCATCCTGGAGTTTCTCGACATCCTCCTCGCAGCACACACGCCCACCCAGTTTTGTGTCGTCTGCAAACTTGGAGATATTACATCTAGTTCCCTTGTCTAGATCATTAATATATATATATTGTGAATAGCTGGGGTCCAAGGACCGATCTCTGCGGTACCCCACTAGTCACTGCCTGCCACTCGGAAAAAGACCCGTTTATTCCAACTCTTTGCTTTCTGTCCGCCAACCAGTTCTCTATCCAAGTCAATACCTTGCCCCCAATCCCATGCGCCTTAACTTTACACGCTAATGTCTTATGCGGGACCTTATCAAAAGCCTTTTGGAAGGTGCATTGAGACAGGTACAGCGTCCTGGAGCGTGTACTGTTCGCGCAGTGAGACAGGTACATAAGAACATAATAAATAGGAGTCGACCATTCAATAAGATCATGGCTGATCTTCTACCTCATCTCCACTTTCCTGTACTATCCCCATATCCCTTAATTCCCTTAATACCCAAAAATCTATCGATCTCTGTCTTGAATATACATGACGACTGAGCCTCCACAGCTCTCTGGGGTAGAGAATTCCAAAGATTCACCACCCTCTGAGTGAAGAAATTTATCCACATCTCAGTCCTAAATGGCCGACCCCTAATTCTGAGACTGTGACCCCTGGTTCTAGACTCCCCAGCCAGGGGAAACATCCTCCCAGCATCTACCCTGTCAAGCCCTGTAAGAATTTTGTATGTTTCAATGGGATCACCTCTCATCCTTCTAAACTCCAGAGAATATTGGCCTAGTCTACTCAATCTGTCCTCATAGGAAAATCCCCCCATCCCAGGACCCAGTCTGGTGAACCTTCGTTGCACTTCCTCTATGGCAAGTATATCCTTCCTTGGGTAAGGAGACCAAAACTGTACACAATACTCCAGGTGTGGTCTCACCAGGGCCCTATATAATTGCAGTAAGACGTCTTTACTCTTCTACTCAAATCCTCTTGTAATAAAGGCCAACATACCATTTGCTTTCCTAATTGCTTGCTGTACCTGCATGTTAACTTTCAGTGATTCGTGTACAAGGACACCCAGGTCCCTCTGAACACCAACATTTCCCAATCTCTCACCATTTAAAAAATACTCTGCTTTTCCTACCAAAGTGGATAACATCACATTTCTCCATATTCTACTCCATTTGCCATGTTCTTGCCCACTCACTTAACTTATCTATATCCCCTTGAAGCCTCCTTGCATCCTTCTCACAACTTACATTCTCACCCAGCTTTGTATCATCAGCAAACCTGGATATATTACATTTGGTCCCCTCATCCAAATCATTGATGTAGATTGTGAATAGCTGAGGCCCAAGCACTGATCCTTGCGGTACCCCACTAGTTACAGCCTGCCAACCGGAAAATTACCCGTTTATTGCTGCTCTCTGTTTTCTGTCCGTTAACCAATCCGCAATCCATGCTGGTATATTACCCCAATTCCATGAGCCCTAATTTTGTTTAATAACCTCTTGTGTGGCACCTTATCGAATGCCTTCTGAAAATCCAAATACACCACATCCACTGGTTCCCCTATCTATCCTGCTAGTTACCTCAAAATACTCTTAACAGATTTGTCAAACATGATTTCCCGTACATAAATCGATGTTAACTTTGCCCAATCCTATTATTCGTTTCTACATCCTTAATAATAGATTCTAGCACTTTCCCTACTACTGATGTCAGACTAACTGGTCTGTAGTTCCCCGTTTTCTCTCTTCCCCCCCCTTTCTTAAATAGTGGGGTTACATTTGCTACCTTCCAATCCGTGGGAACCGTTCTAGGATCTATGGAATTTTGGAAGATGACAACCAATGCATCCACTATTTCTATAGCCACCTCTTTCAAAACCCTAGGATGTAGGCCATCAGGTCCAGGGGATTTATCGGCTTTCAGTCCCATATCATGGATTGTGTACTGTTGGCGCAGTGAGTGGTGCAGATGTTTGAACAGGACGTACCCCTGGATCTGCTGCTTGGAAGGGTGCAGGATCTAGTTGCAGCGAGTGAGGCTTGTGCTTGTTGTCCGGAGAGTTGAGCTGTAAACCCTTCCGATCTAATCCTTGGTGGTAAAAGTGTTAGTACGACGCCTCTCTATAAACGGTGTTTATGTGGCAGTGGGTTAGTGCGGTGCAGGTGAGGGCCGAGGAATCTCTGCCTCTTGTAAGCTGCACAACACTGGGTTGGAAATGTTTCTCTAAACCCACCAGTTACTGACCTTTCGGTTGAGTTTGGGGGCAAGTAATCTGTGTGGAAGTTTCTCCTTCTCCCCTCTTCTCCCCACTCTGTTTAGCACCTGTTTGTGTGAGCTTTGTTTGTTTAATTTCATTCATTCTTAGTCTGGCTCAGTGCACCTGGTGCAAGCCCAGCTCCCATTCAGATTCAGACCGGGGCCAGAAACATAATCCTGGCATTGAAACGTTACGGCTGGGGGTAGGGCACGTGCGCGGGGCTGGGGGCAGGGCACGTGCGCGGGGCTGGGGGTAGGACACGTGCGCGGGGCTGAGTGTAGGACACGTGCGTGTGCGTAGGGCGGGGCTAGTGTGTGTGCACGCCCGCGCATGGCAGGTAGAATATTCCTGCAGACAGGTGATCAGATTGCACTGTATCGGGGGAGGCAGCATTGTTAATGCAGTGCCCGTCGTTCCCTGAATCCAGTTATAGGTCATATTTGGCCCTCCCTCGATGGGTCACACCGTGCCTTACTAAGCCTTAAAGACCAGGAAGATCCCAGTTATGCTTTGCTGAGTTAGTTGATCGGTCTGGGTTAGGGAGGGGAGAAAATCAGCCCGGGTTTCTGCTCCTGATCACTCACTGTCCAGTGAGCCCCACTGTAACCTGCGTGTGGTGGCAAGATTGCGCCGCCCTGCATGGTAGAATCGCTTGCCGTCCTGGCAGTCTCTGCTCTGGCAAAATGCAGCCGCCTCCCATGGAACCAAACCTCGGCAAAAGTCAGCGCCTTCGGGAAATGAAATGAAAGTCCAAGTGAATGCTTTGTGGACCTGGTCTTCCTGAGCTGGGTGCCGTGTGCTTCCTCGTTGTGTTTGACTTGCTTTTCCCTTTTGTTTTGTTTTTTTCTCTCCCTCCCCCTGGCTGTAGAACGGGGCTCTTCACCCCGGACTTGGCGTTTGAAGCGATAGTGAAAAAGCAGGTGGTGAAGCTGAAAGCGCCGTGTTTGAAGTGTGTGGACATGGTTATCCAGGAGTTGGTAAACACAGTCAGACAGTGCACACTCAAGGTATCCCTGCCTCGGAGGCTCGCCTGCACCAGCAGCTTGTACTGTGTAGTTGTGTGCATGATCTAACATTTAAACTGTCTGCTGTGCATGAGGAGCAACCGGGGCACACCGGGCCACAAACCCAGGAACGCAGTGTGGCTGGATAGATCCCCGACCTCAGCGACCAACCCCAACACCCTCTCTACGTGGAGGGTACCTGGTTGGAGAGTGCAGAGGGGAAAGGGCAAAGTCTGCAGCATGAGCTAATGATTCCTTTCCACATGGCAGTGTTACTGAAGGGCCCCCTTCAGAGGTGGCAGCCCAAACTCTTAATTGGATGCTGTCTGTCTCTCTGTCTCTCTGTCTCTCTCTCTCTCTCTCTCTCTCTCTCTCTCTCTCTCTCTCTCGGTCTGTCTGTGTCTCTCTCTCTCTCTCTCTGGGTCTGTCTCTCTCTGTGTCTGTCTGTCTCTCTCTCTCGCTCTCTCCGCTCGCTGTCTCTCTCTCTGGGTGTGTCTGTCTCTCTCTCTGGGTGTGTCTGTCTCTCTCTCTGGGTGTGTCTGTCTCTCTCTCTGGGTGTGTCTGTCTCTCTCTCTGGGTGTGTCTGTCTCTCTCTCTGGGTGTGTCTGTCTCTCTCTCTGGGTGTGTCTGTCTCTCTCTCTGGGTGTGTCTGTCTCTCTCTCTGGGTGTGTCTGTCTCTCTCTCTGGGTGTGTCTGTCTCTCTCTCTGGGTGTGTCTGTCTCTCTCTCTGGGTGTGTCTGTCTCTCTCTCTGGGTGTGTCTGTCTCTCTCTCTGGGTGTGTCTGTCTCTCTCTCTGGGTGTGTCTGTCTCTCTCTCTGGGTGTGTCTGTCTCTCTCTCTGGGTGTGTCTGTCTCTCTCTCTGGGTGTGTCTGTCTCTCTCTCTGGGTGTGTCTGTCTCTCTCTCTGGGTGTGTCTGTCTCTCTCTCTGGGTGTGTCTGTCTCTCTCTCTGGGTGTGTCTGTCTCTCTCTCTGGGTGTGTCTGTCTCTCTCTCTGGGTGTGTCTGTCTCTCTCTCTGGGTGTGTCTGTCTCTCTCTCTGGGTGTGTCTGTCTCTCTCTCTGGGTGTGTCTGTCTCTCTCTCTGGGTGTGTCTGTCTCTCTCTCTCTGGGTGTGTCTGTCTCTCTCTCTCTGGGTGTGTCTGTCTCTGTCTCTCTCTCTCTGGGTGTGTCTGTCTCTGTCTCTCTCTCTCTGGGTGTGTCTGTCTCTGTCTCTCTCTCTCTGGGTGTCTCTGTCTCTGTCTCTCTCTCTCTGGGTGTCTCTGTCTCTCTCTCTGGGTGTGTCTGTCTCTCTCTCTGGGTGTGTCTGTCTCTCTCTCTGGGTGTGTCTGTCTCTCTCTCTGGGTGTGTCTGTCTCTCTCTCTGGGTGTGTCTGTCTCTCTCTCTGGGTGTGTCTGTCTCTCTCTCTCTGGGTGTGTCTGTCTCTCTCTCTCTGGGTGTGTCTGTCTCTGTCTCTCTCTCTCTGGGTGTGTCTGTCTCTGTCTCTCTCTCTCTGGGTGTGTCTGTCTCTCTCTCTCTCTCTCTCTGGGTGTGTCTGTCTCTCTCTCTCTCTCTCTCTGGGTGTGTCTGTCTCTCTCTCTCTCTCTCTCTCTCTGGGTGTGTCTGTCTCTCTCTCTCTCTCTGGGTGTGTCTGTCTCTCTCTCTCTCTCTCTCTGGGTGTGTCTGTCTCTCTCTCTCTCTCTGGGTGTGTGTGTCTCTCTCTCTCTCTCTCTCTCTGGGTGTGTGTGTGTCTCTCTCTCTCTCTCTCTCGGTGTGTCTGTCTCTCTCTCTCTCTCTCTCTCTGGGTGTGTCTGTCTCTCTCTCTCTCTCTCTCTCTCTCTCTCTGGGTGTGTCTGTCTCTCTCTCTCTCTCTCTCTCTGGGTGTGTCTGTCTCTCTCTCTCTCTCTCTCTCTCTGGGTGTGTCTGTCTCTCTCTCTCTCTCTCTCTCTGGGTGTGTCTGTCTCTCTCTCTCTCTCTCTCTCTCTCTCTCTGGGTGTGTCTGTCTCTCTCTCTCTCTCTCTCTGGATTTGTCTGTCTCTCTCTCTCTGGGTGTGTCTGTCTCTCTCTCTCTCTCTCGGTGTGTCTGTCTCTCTCTCTCTCTCTCTCGGTGTGTCTGTCTCTCTCTCTCTCTCTCTCTGGGTGTGTCTGTCTCTCTCTCTCTTTCTCTCTGGGTGTGTCTGTCTCTCTCTCTCTCTGGGTGTGTCTGTCTCTCTCTCTCTCTCTCTGGGTGTGTCTGTCTGTCTCTCTCTCTCTCTCTCTGGGTGTGTCTGTCTGTCTGTCTCTCTCTCTCTGGGTGTGTCTGTCTCTCTCTCTCTCTCTCTCTCTGGGTGTGTCTGTCTCTCTCTCTCTCTCTCTCTCTGGGTGTGTCTGTCTCTCTCTCTCTCTCTCTGGGTGTGTCTGTCTCTCTCTCTCTGGGTGTGTCTGTCTCTCTCTCTCTCTCTCTGGGTGTGTCTGTCTCTCTCTCTCTCTCTCTCTCTCTGGGTGTGTCTGTCTCTCTCTCTCTCTCTCTCTCTCTCTCTGGGTGTGTCTGTCTCTCTCTCTCTCTCTCTCTGGGTGTGTCTGTCTCTCTCTCTCTCTCTCTCTGGGTGTGTCTGTCTCTCTCTCTCTCTCTCTCTGGGTGTGTCTGTCTCTCTCTCTCTCTCTCTCTGGGTGTGTCTGTCTCTCTCTCTCTCTCTCTCTCTGGGTGTGTCTGTCTCTCTCTCTCTCTCTCTGGGTGTGTCTGTCTCTCTCTCTCTCTGGGTGTGTCTGTCTCTCTCTCTCTCTGGGTGTGTCTGTCTCTCTCTCTCTGGGTGTGTCTGTCTCTCTCTCTCTCGGTGTGTCTGTCTCTCTCTCTCTCTGGGTGTGTCTGTCTCTCTCTCTGGGTGTGTCTGTCTCTCTCTCTCTCTGGGTGTGTCTGTCTGTCTCTCTCTCTCTCTCTCTGGGTGTGTCTGTCTGTCTCTCTCTCTGGGTGTGTCTGTCTCTGTCTCTGTCTCTCTCTCTCTGGGTGTGTCTGTCTCTGTCTCTGTCTCTCTCTCTCTGGGTGTGTCTGTCTGTCTCTCTCTCTCTGGGTGTGTCTGTCTGTCTCTCTCTCTGGGTGTGTCTGTCTGTCTCTCTCTCTCTGGGTGTGTGTCTGTCTCTCTCTCTCTGGGTGTGTCTGTCTCTCTCTCTCTGGTGTGTCTGTCTCTCTCTCGGTGTGTCTGTCTCTCTCTCTCTCGGTGTGTCTGTCTCTCTCTCTCGGTGTGTCTGTCTCTCTCTCTCTCTGGGTGTGTCTGTCTCTCTCTCTCTCTCTGAGTGTGTCTCTCTCTCTCTCTCTCTCTGAGTGTGTCTCTCTCTCTCTCTCTGAGTGTCTCTCTCTCTCTCTCTGAGTGTCTCTCTCTCTCTCTCTGAGTGTGTCTCTCTCTCTCTCTGAGTGTGTCTCTCTCTCTCTCTGAGTGTGTCTCTCTCTCTCTCTGAGTGTGTCTCTCTCTCTCTCTGAGTGTGTCTCTCTCTCTCTCTGAGTGTGTCTCTCTCTCTCTCTGAGTGTGTCTCTCTCTCTCTCTCTGAGTGTGTCTCTCTCTCTCTCTGAGTGTGTCTCTCTCTCTCTCTGAGTGTGTCTCTCTCTCTCTCTGAGTGTGTCTCTCTCTCTCTCTGAGTGTGTCTCTCTCTCTCTCTGAGTGTGTCTCTCTCTCTCTGAGTGTGTCTCTCTCTCTCTCTGAGTGTGTCTCTCTCTCTCTCTGAGTGTGTCTCTCTCTCTCTCTGAGTGTGTCTCTCTCTCTCTCTGAGTGTGTCTCTCTCTCTCTCTGAGTGTGTCTCTCTCTCTCTCTGAGTGTGTCTCTCTCTCTCTCTGAGTGTGTCTCTCTCTCTCTCTGAGTGTGTCTCTCTCTCTCTCTGAGTGTGTCTCTCTCTCTCTCTGAGTGTGTCTCTCTCTCTCTCTGAGTGTGTCTCTCTCTCTCTCTGAGTGTGTCTCTCTCTCTCTCTGAGTGTGTCTCTCTCTCTCTCTGAGTGTGTCTCTCTCTCTCTCTGAGTGTGTCTCTCTCTCTCTCTGAGTGTGTCTCTCTCTCTCTCTGAGTGTGTCTCTCTCTCTCTCTGAGTGTGTCTCTCTCTCTCTCTGAGTGTGTCTCTCTCTCTCTCTGAGTGTGTCTCTCTCTCTGAGTGTGTCTCTCTCTCTCTCTGAGTGTGTCTCTCTCTCTCTCTCTCTGAGTGTGTCTCTCTCTCTCTCTCTCTGGGTGTGTCTGTCTCTCTCTCTCTCTGGGTGTGTCTGTCTCTCTCTCTCTCTGGGTGTGTCTGTCTCTCTCTCTCTGGGTGTGTCTGTCTCTCTCTCTCTCTGGGTGTGTCTGTCTCTCTCTCTCTCTGGGTGTGTCTGTCTCTCTCTCTCTCTGGGTGTGTCTGTCTCTCTCTCTCTCTGGGTGTGTCTGTCTCTCTCTCTCTCTGGGTGTGTCTGTCTCTCTCTCTCTCTCTGGGTGTGTCTGTCTCTCTCTCTCTCTCTGGGTGTGTCTGTCTGTCTCTCTCTCTCTGGGTGTGTCTGTCTGTCTCTCTCTCTCTGGGTGTGTCTGTCTGTCTCTCTCTCTCTGGGTGTGTCTGTCTGTCTCTCTCTCTCTGGGTGTGTCTGTCTGTCTCTCTCTCTCTGGGTGTGTCTGTCTGTCTCTCTCTGTCTCTCTCTGTCTCTCTCTGTCTCTCTCTGTCTCTCTCTGTCTCTCTCTGTCTCTCTCTGTCTCTCTCTGTCTCTCTCTGTCTCTCTCTGTCTCTCTCTGTCTCTCTCTGTCTCTCTCATTTGTATGAGCGAGCTGGGGCAATGGATTCTGATGTTCAGACACAGCCCTATCAGTTTTCTGGCGTTCCGTTACTCCTCTTAAGTGCATGGAGACGTAGAACAGTTTAAATGTGCATTTTACTGTAGAAACACAATCCGAGGGGGGCAGCCTTCCTGAGTGGTGATGGGGGCTGTGCATTTTTGTGTGTTGGGGTGATGCTAATTTGATAAGTTTACCGCTCTGACCCTCCCAGGTGTTTGAGCCCTGGTGCAGATATCTGAACTGTTGCACAAACAGTAATGCATTAGACTTGCTGTCATGTTCCTTCCGCTGTCCCAGGACAAGTGTGCTAGCCCCTGCAGAGTGTTGGAAATCCTGCCTCTCCCCTGGAGTGGGTGTGGCCCGGGTAGCAGGTCGAGGCATGATTTAGCTGTTGCACAGTTATCCTGGGGTGAATGAATTCATCTGGCAAACATTGTAAGTTTTGGATTTATTTGAGGGTGTAAGGGGTGGCAGAGATACCAGACCCCCCCTGTAACCTTTCACCTTCCCTCCCCTCCCTCCCACCCCCGTAACCTTTCACCTCCCCCCCCCCCACCTAGCCCCCCCGTAACCTTTCACCTTCCCTCCCCTCCCCCTGTAACACTTCAATGCAAAGATTGCCCGGGTCTGTTCACACGAGTCTATCTGCATTACTTATCTTGCTTAAGATTCAGTGACTGACTCTAAACCAGGCCAGTGCAATGTGAAGCACAGCTGCTATAATGTTACTGGGGCTGCTAGTTACAGTGACCTTGCCAGTGCTGATAACTGAGTGAAGGGCACTACTACTGAACTCTCCACCGTGGCGCCTCCCCCTGTGGACCTGCTGAAGGGTCTCACACTCTCCTTTGCTGCCGGAGGTGCCCAGTGGCGCAATTGTACACACAGTCCACGAGGAACACTGGAGCCAGCAGTTAATTCTACCGTTTACCGACAGAATCCGCGTCGGGAAAACACTTCTGGTTCTGTGATTGAGCAGGTGTTTCAGGGAACTGTCTCTGACGACTCCACCTCTCTTGCTCCCCCCCCCCCCCCCTCCTCCCTCCCCACCCCCAGCCAAAAAACAAACAATCTCCAAGCTAAAGGAACACACAGCAGGTGTAATGGGTTGTCGGAAGTAATAGTGCATGCATTACTGAGCAGGGATAAGCAAACTGAGCAGGCGGGGCCCTGTGTGAGCGCTGTGGGTCAGTAGGATCGCACTCCGCTTTCTGCAACTTGTCCCGTGTTTGAACCAGTCACCAGCGATGGTGGGAGGGATAGCCAAGGCTGCTCTCCCCGCTCCAACATTAAGGTGGATCACTGGCAGCACTGTGCTCTGCCCCTTATTAAGTAGACAGTTGGAGTTGATTCTCCCTCTTCCCCACCCCAGGGGCACAGTTCGTGGCTGGTTTGCCTTCTTCGGTCATGCACTCGAGTCACTGGAGAAAGGTTAACTGTGGCAGCTGAGCTCCGCATTGAAGTGCATTGCTGCCTCGTGTCCCTGGAGCCTGGGCAGTGACTCTCCTCACAGGCCCCGTAGCGCTGACTTGGGCCTGCCTTGGTTCAGTTTGCTGATCTTGATGATGGACGTGCTAACTCTCTTGCATTCTCTGTCTATTTTGTTTTTTTCCCCCTTCTATGTCTCTCCTGCTCGCTCTCTCTTGGTGTCTGTGTTTCCATATTGCCCCTGATCCTGTCCCTGCCCCCTGTTCTCTCTGCTCTGTGCTTGCTGTGTGTAGGACAGGGCTGTTCACCCCAGACATGGCGTTCGAAGCCATAGTGAAAAAGCAGGTGCACAAGCTGAAGGAGCCGTGCCTGAAGTGCATTGATATGGTGGTCTCCGAACTGGCCACAGTCATCAGAAAGTGTAGCGACAAGGTAACAATACCGCTGAAACCTCTGGGACTGTTTATAAATTACTGAGCTGTTTAAAGTGAGGCTGTCCTCAGGATCACTATTCCCATTCCTTCAATCTCTAGCCACCTTCAGGGAGGTGAGGAGGCCGCGCAGTTACCCGAGCCCAGTGGACAGATAGAGCAATGTAGCCGGACGCACTGTTCAGTAATGGGGAGTCCACGTCCCCCACAGTCTGCAGAGTCTGTTTAACCCTGACATCAGCAGCGATACACACAGGAGCAGCTGAATTCACATCCCCAAAGGCAGCAGAGTGTCAGTAACACCGTAATCTCGTAGCATGGAGGGAGGACGATGCGAGCTAGTGTGCTATAGGGATGTGCAGGGGGATGTGAGCTTGTGTGCAATAGGGATGTGAGCTTGTGTGCAATAGGGATGTGAGCTAATGTGCAATAGGGATGTGAGCTTGTGTGCAATAGGGATGTGAGCTTGTGTACAATAGGGATGTGAGCTAGTGTGCAATAGGGTAGTGAGCTTGTGTACAATAGGGTAGTGAGCTTGTGTACAATAGGGTAGTGAGCTTGTGTACAATAGGGTAGTGAGCTCGTGTACAATAGGGTAGTGAGCTTGTGTACAATAGGGTAGTGAGCTTGTGTACAATAGGGATGTGAGCTTGTGTGCAATAGGGATGTGCAGGGGATGTGAGCTTGTGTACAATAGGGATGTGAGCTTGTGTACAATAGGGATGTGAGCTTGTGTACAATAGGGATGTGAGCTTGTGTGCAATAGGGTAGTGAGCTTGTGTGCAATAGGGTAGTGAGCTTGTGTGCAATAGGGTAGTGAGCTTGTGTGCAATAGGGTAGTGAGCTTGTGTGCAATAGGGTAGTGAGCTTGTGTGCAATAGGGTAGTGAGCTTGTGTGCAATAGGGATGTGCAGGGGATGTGAGCTTGTGTGCAATAGGGATGTGTAGGGGATGTGAGCTTGTGTACAATAGGGATGTGAGCTTGTGTACAATAGGGATGTGTAGGGGATGTGAGCTTGTGTACAATAGGGATGTGTAGGGGATGTGAGCTTGTGTACAATAGGGTAGTGAGCTTGTGTACAATAGGGATGTGTAGGGGATGTGAGCTTGTATACAATAGGGATGTGCATAGGATGTGAGCTTGTGTACAATAGGGATGTGCAGGGGATGTGAGCTTGTGTACAATAGGGATGTGAGCTTGTGTACAATAGGGATGTGAGCTTTTGTACAATAGGGATGTGAGCTTGTGTACAATAGGGATGTGTAGGGGATGTGAGCTTGTGTACAATAGGGATGTGTAGGGGATGTGAGCTTGTGTACAATAGGGATGTGTAGGGGTTGTGAGCTTGTGTGCAATAGGGATGTGCAGGGGATGTGAGCTTGTGTGCAATAGGGATGTGTAGGGGATGTGAGCTTGTGTACAATAGGGATGTGAGCTTGTGTACAATAGGGATGTGTAGGGGATGTGAGCTTGTGTACAGTAGGGATGTGTAGGGGATGTGAGCTAGTGTACAATAGGGATGTGTAGGGGATGTGAGCTTGTGTACAATAGGGATGTGTAGGGGATGTGAGCTTGTGTACAATAGGGATGTGTAGGGAATGTGAGCTTGTGTACAATAGGGATGTGTAGGGGATGTGAGCTAGTGTGTATCTGATGTTTGGCAGGAGGCTGCTCTCAGTCTGTAGCCCTGTCATTATGCAGCCTGAACACACCCCACAGAGCTCGTGGTTCTGTAACTTTCTCCCTGATGGCAGCGAGTTAGTTTAGTGAGTAACCGAGCCACTAGAAATGTAATATTCGAGATTTTTAAAAATATTAAATATTCCCATTTTAATTTGTCCCAGAATTTGCCCAAATGTTAACTTTGGTCTTTGTAATGTAATCTGGGGGTTAATAGGTTATAGTGAGTGCCATGGGGCAGCCTCCCGGTTTATAGTCTGAACCAGTGTCAGTACTTTATATTGTCCCGCCTTTTACGTCCCACCGCAACTGCTGTTTCTTTCCGAGGATCATGGACGCCCCGCCCGGGTCGCCACTCCACCCTCTCCAGACGGGGAGGCTTTGACCGTTTTGGGCAGCCTCCTTTCACAGCCCTGTGGTTAAATGGAGAGTGAGCTTTCCCACCATCAGTACAAGTGGATTTGTGTCCTTCACCAAGCTTTCCGATTGGCCGCCCCGATGCACGGCATCCTCTTCACCAGGCTGAGGACTCGCTGCTCCTTGGTACTGCCAGTATACCTCCGATCCGTCTGGTCTATCTCGTTTCTGCTGCCCACGTCTCTTCTGATCCAGGGATTCCCATTTTGACTGCTCCCGTAGTTTGGGCTCGGGCCAAGATTGCTGCTGAACCCTGGCATCGTATTCTCCGCCCCCACAGGGTGTCCCAGCTCAGTCTGTACTTGCTGTCGTTCATCTCTCTGCACCACCCTGTCTTGTCTGGCTGCTGTCTGGCTGATTCCTTGGGTTGTGGTGAAGCTTTGAACAAAGCTGGGCGGTCACCCACAGCAGGCCCTTCCGTTTGTTTAAATGTTGTTCTAAATTGGCCCAGGTTTCTTTATGTGGTGGCCAATGAGTTTTGATCAAAGCTTTTTCCCAGCCCTGCTGGTTTCTGTTACCTGGTGATGTGTGATGGGAATGAGCTTGCTGTGTTTCCGGGTGAACCCGATCTGCTCCAGCCCAGACTGGGTTCATTCTCCTCACCATTATTGACCTGTTTGTGGTGCACTGTTTGTGACTGTTGGTTTGAGTTAGACCCCAGCAAACTGCAGTGCTGTCTGCTTTCCTCTCCCTGCAGCTGAACTCCTTTCCCAGGTTACGAGAAGAGACAGAGAGAATCGTAACCACTCACGTCCGAGACCGGGAGGGAAAGACCAAGGACCAGGTCAGTGAGTGTCTGCTGGCTGGGATTGTGGGTTATGAAGGCTTCACTCCCATGCAATCTGTGCGCACAATGGGCCAAAAATTGATGCCGCTACGCGAGAGTACGCACTGCGTACTCTCGCGTATTCTCTCTCCAATTGCCGGTTTTCTGCATGCACTGCGCATGCGCTGAAAACCGGCACTTGGTCTTTGGAAAAGGGGGCGGTTCCTCGGTGCACCGCGTGCGCGCTACAGGCTGCGCGCACGCTGTGCACTTCATGCTTTGGACGCGCAGGTAAGTACGGAAGATTTTAGAAATGAAAAAAGGAGTAAGACCCACTTTTAACAAGGTAAGTAGTGAATTAAGTATTATTTTGAATTTTTTTTAACAGGTATATCTTTTTTAGAGACTTTAAAGACAGGTAAGTTTATTTTTATAACTTTTTAAAAGATTTTAAATTTTTTCAAATTTAATTTTTTATTTAAAATGGTTAATTTATTTAACTATACTTATTTTATTAATGTGATGGTTTTTTTTTAAATTTAATTGAGGTTTAGCTGTTATTTTGGGGGTGTGTAAGATTCATAGCTTTCACAGCACGTATGTGAAACTTATGAATGGAAGATGGTGTGCTGCCATTGGCTCTAACTGAGTCACGTGATCCCACAGCTCGCACGAATTCACTACGCCGCTGGGATACGCAAGCACTGCCCAGCTGATGTCTAGAACATCAAGTTCGTGCGAGCTGGATCTGAAAAAGCCAACGCGGAGTGAGAGATCGCGCCTGCTCCTTACCCCCGCGGGAACAGAGCGAGATCAATTTCTGGGCCATTATTTCTGTAATAGTAACTTGCCCCTGTTTAATATATTGCCGTTGGGAAACTGGTCACTAATTGGGCTCGAGAGGATTGTTTGTAGCAGTCTTCACCTGTACCTGCTCTTTCCTAGATCCTCTTACTGATTGACATCGAGCTGTCCTACATCAACACAAATCATGAGGACTTCATCGGGTTCGCCAAGTAAGTGCTGAAAGTTAAACATAAGAAATAGGAGTCGGCCATTCGGCCCCTCGAGCCTGCTCCACCATTCAATAAGATCATGGCTGATCATCTACATCAACTCCACTTCCTTCCCCCCCCCCCCCCCCCGGATCTCCATGTCCCTTGATTCCCCGAGAGTCCAAAAATCTATCTTGTCTCAGCCTTGAATATACTCAAAGACTCAGCATCCACAGCCCTCTGGGGCAGAGAATTCCAAAGATTCACAACCCTCTGAGTGAAGAAATTCCTCCTCATCTCAGTCTTAAATGGACGACCCCTTATCCCGAGACTGCCCCCTAGTTCTAGACTCTCCAGCCAGGGGAAACAGCCTCTCAGAATCTACCCTGTCAGGCCCTCTAAGAATTTTATACGTTTCAATGGGATCACCTCTCATTCTTTGAAACTCCAGAGAATATCGGCCCAATCTACTCAATTATAGGCCCATTCTGCTCTACCTTTTGCAAGAACAAATTTTCTGAGGTCCTACCAGCTTGTGGAGCTTCTGCTCTGACCTGGAGTTAGGTCACGGAGCAGCTGTGATCTCATTGCATGGCGGAACAGACAATGGGGCTGAATGGCCTACTCCAGTTCTATGTTCAAAATCGAGGCACCAACTAACTGGACCTAGAGACAGACAGACTTGGTTTCTACCACCTTTCATGGTGTGAGCTGGGTGACGGGAGGCGCTCAGTCCCTGTGTAATGTCGGTGGATTCCCCTCTTCCACACTCTGCTGGGGATTGATTAACCTTCTGTTGTGGGATTATCTGTTAAGCGGTTTCTGCTTTTAGTGGGTGAATGTTGCAGTTGATGCGATTCAGATCAGCTCATCTGCTGCTGAAATCCTCATCCATGCCTTTGTTACCTCTAGCCTTGACTATTCCAACGCACTCCTGGCTGGCCTCCCACATTCCACCCTACGTAAACTTGAGGTCATCCAAAACTCTGCTGCCCGTGTCCTAACTCGCACCAAGTCCCGTTCGCCCATCACCCCTGTGCTCGCTGACCTACATTGGCTCCCGGTTAAGCCACACCTTGATTTTAAAACCCTCATCTTTGTTTTCAAATCCCTCCATGGCCTCGCCCCTCCCTATCTCTGTAATCTCCTCCAGCCCCACAACCCCCCGAGATCTCTGCGCTCCTCCAATTCTGGCCTCCTTGAGCATCCCTGATTATAAATGCTCAACCATTGGTGGCCGTGCCTTCAGCTGCCGAGGCCCTAAGCTCTGGAATTCCCTCCCTAAACTTCTCCGCCTCGCTACACCTCTCTCCTCCTTTAAGACGCTCCTTAAAACCTACCTCTTTGACCAAGCTTTTGGTCATCTGCCCTAATATCACCTTATGTGGCTCGGTGTCACATTTTGTTTGATAATCGCTCCTGTGAAGCGCCTTGGGACGTTTTACCACGTTAAAGATGCTATATAAATGCAAGTTGTTGTTGGACTGGAACACAGGAACAGGAGGAGGCCACTCAGCCCCTCGAGCCTGTTGGACAGGAGGAGCAGGCCACTCAGCCCCTCGAGCCTGTTGCATCATTCTGTTTGATTGTGGCTGATTTGTATCCCCACTCCATCTGCCAGGGCAGCGAGAGGGGGAAAGAGGTGATGGGGTCGAATGCTGCTAGAAAGTGAGCCTGTGCCAACTTTGGGTAAGGAGAGAATTGACTTGTTTGTGATGCCACCCATGGCCGAGTGGCCGGTGACACTGCACGTTTAGGCTCGTGTGCAAAGGAGTGAGGCATGTATCAGGAGGGGAGGGGAAGGGATAGAATGAGGCATGTATCGGGCGGGGAGGGGAAGGGATGGGATAGAATGCTGGTAAATAGCAGGGGTGAGCGGGCTTGTGCGAGGTGTGAGGTGCTTACTTGATTCACTGTTCTTTCCTCCAGTGCACAACAGAGGAGCAGCCAGTTAACGAAGAAACGAGCGGTCCCAAACCAGGTAAGGACACGGAGTCACACTCGGCGCTGGTCTGTGGGAGACGAGCAGTGCCGGGACTTGTTGGAATAGTCTGATTTGCACGAGTGAGTGGTTGTGCAACATTTGGACTGAGTGCTTGTGTTTCACTATTAGTTGCACGTAGAATGCATCATTTTAACCAGGTTTTGCTGAGTGTTTGAGTGGAGTTCACTGGCTGGTCAGTCGCTGCATTCAGTTAATGTGGGAGGAGAGCGATCGAGCGCTGGAGTCGGCTCGTGCTCCCTGGTGACTCTGCTCGTGCAGCAGTTGGTGCACAATTCTCCCCCTTGTGTCCTCTCACTCCCTCTCTCAGCTGTCCCAGAACGGGCTGCTCTAATCCAGAGTCACTGACTGGAAACGGTGTTGGAAAGCTGACAGTTCCTGCCCGCCCGCCGTGCCCCGCCCCCCTCTGCGCTCCGCCCGCCCCCCTCTGCGGCCCCCCTGCGCCCGCCTCCCCTGCGCGCCCCCCGCGCCCAGCCCAGCCCCCGCCCAGCGCTGCGCCCCGCCCCCTGTCCCCTCCAGCCAGTGAATGTTGTTTGGAGAATGTGACTGGTGCATTGGGCTATTTGGTGCCTGTTTCTAACCGGTGTTAACTAGATATTGCACTGTTTTGAGTCCCCGGCCTGAGGTGACCCTGTAATAATCGCATGTCATTTTGTTTCCTCTCTTTACTGACTGCTGCCACCTCTGCTCTCCGTCCCTTTCTACTCCACCCCTCCCCACTCGATGCACTTTTCCATTTGCTATTCCTGCCTCCCTTAAACTCTAACACTGCTAAAGGGTGAGATCCTGGTAAGTACCGTTTGTGTTGTGTGTTGTTGTAGTCTAGTTGATCTGAATCCAGCCTGTGTGATGGTGAGAGGAGGGGTTAGATTGGGGGCTGCTGAGGAAATGCTTCCCACTGACGTCCAGTCACCGCTAAAATGATTTTCTTTGGGTTTCAGTCATCTTCTCTGCTCTTGTAATCAGATAATCGGATACTCCGAGCTCTCAAATCCTTTCATCAGATTAAATGAAAGCCCAGCTCTCTAATCAGCATGTTGTGCTCCTTGTGTGTGGTGATGGTGACTCCATCGATGGCAGTGCATTCTCATTGCCTGGCATTCCGAACAGCCAATCGAATGCTGAATCCGGCGTCTGATTAACGGGCAGCTCCTGCGCCATCTCCGGTCATCTGCCACTCGATTGGACAGCCGGGTTCCTGCGGCTCAGCTGTGAAGTCCACGATTGGCCATTTGAGGATTCTTCAACAAAATTTAATCGCTGTGCTCGCTGACATCGACTGCTTTCTGATTGGTCTGTGGGCGGCCGGTGATCGGAAACGTGTAATTCTGTGAATTCTGTGTCAGCAGCAACTCTCATTGGACACCCATCAATCACACGGCCGCCATCCCAATAAACTCATCGCACAATCCAGAGTCCTTCACTCTGAGCAGATCTCGCAGCACTAAGGGGAGATCTTCCCCCCTCTCCCCCTCTCCTCCCCCCTCTCCCCCTCTCCTCCCCCCCCTCCCCCTCTCCTCCCCCCCCCCCCTCCCGGTCCCCCCTCTCTCTCTCGGGGCTGTTCTTTGTGAAATGGAAGCAGTTTCAGTCTGTGGACTGGCCGCTTTGTGCAGACTCGTGTATTAACCACGTCTGTGTTCAGCACTTCCAATTGGAAAGGAATCCTTTTAAAGCTGGGGATTGCTGTGGGAATGGAGATGTTGGCGCTGTGAAAGGATTGCCCCCGGGGTGGGGGGTTGTTCAGAGGCAAGTTGTCATTCAGACCCCAGCCCCCCTCCGATTGTGGCTGCGCTAGTTTCTAATTAACCTGTTTATTTTGTGTAATTTGTCTCTGTAAAATGACCAGACGTTGCTCTGGCTTTCTGCTCGCCTGGATTTCACCGTGGAAGCACCTCTCTGTGAGGCGGTTTCAGGTGAAACTCGCAGTCTGCCCACCTTGTGCAGACCCTGCGA
Organism: Squalus acanthias; assembly: GCA_030390025.1. NCBI lineage: Eukaryota > Metazoa > Chordata > Chondrichthyes > Squaliformes > Squalidae > Squalus > Squalus acanthias. Next base: position 22,102,670 of record CM059445.1, read on the forward strand.
GGTGACCGGTTCATTCTGACTAACGTGACGTGTCGATGCTTTCTAACCAGCCCCGATTCTGTCGAGCTTCTGAACGTGTTGTGCTGGGGAATCTGACTGTGGCACTGGGAGGTCCCGCCCCCGGGTTTGGGCCGGGGGGTGGAGAGGGATTTCTGTGCCACTGAGGTGTGTTCTTGTCGCACTCCTGGGTACGGAGAGGATGTGGAGTGAGGGTGCTGCCAATTACCTTGTGTGCAACGCGTAGGGCCGTGAGTCCGAAACGGGACTGTTAGTGGGTGTGGGGGGAGAGAGTGGAGGGGGGGTGGAGCTGGAAGTGTGGGGGTGTCTGAGAGGGAGTGGAGTGGGGGCATGTAGGGTCTGAGTGGGGGGGGGTGGGGTCTGAGCGGGAGGGGGGGTAGGAGCAGAGAGTGGGGGGGGTGGGGGTCTGGGTTGGGGGGGGGGTCTGAGCTGGGGGCGGTGATGGAGGTCTGAGCGGGGGGGGTGGGGGCGGAGCTGGGGGTCTGAGCTGGTGGGGGGGAGGTTGAGCTGGAGGTGACCCGCACGCTCTGATCACTGTGCTAACTCTTTCCAGGTTATACGCCGGGGCTGGATTACCATCAACAACATCAGCATCATGAAGGGCGGCTCGAAGGAGTACTGGTTCGTGCTGACGGCGGAGTCCCTGTCCTGGTACAAGGATGAAGAGGTGAGTGGATCTGACCGTTTCTCATGGTCAGGGTGAAGCAGCCTTGATCTGCCCCTTGCACTGCAGGTCACTGTTATCATCTGCGCACAGTCCTCGCCGTGGATAGTCTGGGGGTTTGTATCCAGGCTGGATTACTCTGTCCTGGCACCTGATGCTGTGGGTCACTGGGATCATCCTGTGCGCAGTAACCAGGGAGTGAGCATAGCCCCTCAAATACTAAATAAACTGCTTCAAACCCAGACAGTGTGCAAACCAGAACTCCCAGTCACACCACTGAGCACTGGGGAGACTGAGGAGGAGCAAACACTGAACCCCAGGCACTCGGATTCTGGGTACTGGGGGGAATACCCCACACTGAACCCCAGGCACTCGGACTCTGGGGGGAATACCCCACACTGAACCCCAGGCACTCGGACTCTGGATACTGGGGGGAATACCCCACACTGAACCCCAGGCACTCGGACTCTGGGGGGAATACCCCACACTGAACCCCAGGCACTCGGACTCTGGATACTGGGGGGAATACCCCACACTGAACCCCAGGCACTCGGACTCTGGGGGGAATACCCCACACTGAACCCCAGGCACTCAGACTCTGGGTACTGGGGGGAATACCCCACACTGAACCCCAGGCACTCGGACTCTGGGGGGAATACCCCACACTGAACCCCAGGCACTCGGGCTCTGGGGGGAATACCCCACACTGAACCCCAGGCACTCAGACTCTGGGGGGAATACCCCACACTGAACCCCAGGCACTCGGACTCTGGGTACTGGGGGGAATACCCCACACTGAACCCCAGGCACTCGGACTCTGGGTACTGGGGGGGATACCCCACACTGAACCCCAGGCACTCGGGTACTGGGGGGAATACCCCACACTGAACCCCAGGCACTCGGACTCTGGGGGGAATACCCCACACTGAACCCCAGGCACTCGGGTACTGGGGGGAATACCCCACACTGAACCCCAGGCACTCGGGTACTGGGGGGAATACCCCACACTGAACCCCAGGCACTCGGGTACTGGGGGGAATACCCCACACTGAACCCCAGGCACTCGGGTAATAAGAACATAAGAACATAAGAAATAGGAGCAGGAGCAGACCAATCGGCCCCTCGAGCCTGCTCCGCCATTCAATGAGATCATGGCTGATCTGATCCAACCTCAACTCTAAAGAACACAAGAAGCAGGAGCAGGACCAGGCCCCTGGGCCCGCTCCGCCACCCACAGGGCCTTGACCGATCCAAACTCAAACTCATGTCCAATTTCCAGCCTGCTCCCCGTAACCCCTGATTCCCTTTACTTCTAGGAAACGGTCTATTTCTGTTTTAAATTTATTTAATGAAGTAGCTTCCACAGCTTTCTGGGGTAGCAAATTCCACAGACCCACTACCCTCGGAGTGAAAAAGTTTCTCCTCATCTCAGTTTTGAAAGAGGAGCCCCTTATTCTAAGATTATGTCCCCTAGTTCTAGTTTCACCCATCATTGGGAACATCCTCACCGCGTCCACCCGATCAAGCCCCTTCACAATCTTATATGTTTCAATAAGATCGCCTCTCATTCTTCTGAACTCCAATGAGTAGAGTCCCAATCTACTCAACCTCTCCTCGTATGTCCACCCCCTCATCCCCGGAATTAACCGAGTGAACCTTCTTTGTACTGCCTCGAGAGCAAGTATGTCTTTTCTTAAGTATGGACACCAAAACTGTATGCAGTACTCCAGGTGCGGTCTCACCAATACCCTATACAACTGCAGCAATACCTCCCTGTTTTTATATTCTATCCCCCTAGCAATAAAACCCAACATTCCATTGGCTTTCTTGATCACCTGCTGCACCTGGATACTAACTTTTTGATTTTCTTGCACCAAGACCCCCAGATCCCTTTGAACTGCAGTACTTTCCAGTTTCTCGCCATTAAGATAATAACTTGCTCTCTGATTTTTCCTGCCAAAGTGCATAACCTCACATTTTCCAATATTTTATTGCATCTGCCAAATCTCTGCCTACTCACCCAGTCTGTCTATATCCCCTTGTAGGTTTTTTATGTCCTCCTCACTCTCTACTTTCCCTCCCATCTTTGTATCATCTGCAAACTTTGATATGTTACACTCGGTCCCCTCCTCCAAATCGTTAATATAGATTGTAAAGAGTTGGGGACCCAGCACCAACCCCTGCGGAACACCACTGGCTACTGGTTGCCAGTCCGAGAATGAACCATTTATCCCAACTCTCTGCTTCCTGTTAGATAACCAATCCTCCAGCCATGCCAGAATATTACCCCCAATCCAGTGATTTTTTATCTTGAGTAATAATCTTTTATGTGGCACCTTGTCGAATGCCTTCTGGAAGTCTAAATACACTACATCCACTGGTTCCCCTTTATCCACCCTGTACGTTATGTCCTCAAAGAACTCGAGCAAATTTGTCAGACATGACTTCCCCTTCATAAAGCCATGCTGACTTTGTCCTATTAAATTATGTTTATCTAAATGTTCCGTTACTGTCTCCTTAATAATAGACTCCAAAATTTTACCCACCACAGATGTTAGGCTAACTGGTCTATAATTTCCAGCCTTCTGCCTACAACCCTTTTTAAATAAGGGTGTTACATTAGCAGTTTTCCAATCTGCCGGGACCTTTGCTGAGTCCAGGGAGTTTTGGAAAATTATTACCAAAGCATCCACAATTCCTACTGCCACTTCCCTCAAGACCCTAGGATGTAAGCCATCAGGTCCAGGGGATTTATCCGCCTTGAGTCCCATTATTTTACTGAGTACCAATTCCTTAGTAATTTTAATCGTATTTAGCTCCTCCCCCACTAGAGCCCCTGTTTGTCCAGTGTTGGGATATTCTTAGTGTCCTCCACCGTAAAGACTGAAACAAAATATTTGTTCAGCATTTTTGCCATCTCCATGTTTCCCACCATTAATTTCCCGGTCTCATCCTCTAAGGGACCTACGTTTGCCTTAACCACCCTTTTTCTTTTTATATAACTATAGAAACTCTTGCTATCTGTTTTTATATTTTTTGCTAATTTATTTTCATAGTCTATTTTCCCTTTCTTAATCAATCCTTTAGTTACTTTTTGTTGTCTTTTGAAGACTTCCCAATCTTCTATCCTCCCACTAACTTTGGCTACCTTATATGTCCTTGTTTTTAGTTGGATACTTTCTTTAATTTCTTTACTTAGCCATGGATGGCTGTCATTTCTTTTACACCCTTTTTTCCTCAGTGGAATATATTTATTTTGAAAGTTGTAAAATAACTCCTTGAATGAACACCACTGCTCATGTACCGTCTTACCCTTTAATCTATTTTCCCAGTCCACTTTAATCAATTCTGCTCTCATGCCATCATAGTCTCCTTTATTGAAGCTCAGTATGCTTGTTTGAGAACCGACCTTCTCACCCTCTAATTGGATATGGAATTCAACCATGTTATGGTCACTCATTCCAAGGGGATCCTTAACTAGGACATTATTAATTAATCCAGACTCATTACACAGTACCAGGTCCAAGGTTGCTTGCCCCCTTGTAGGATCAGTTACATACTGCTCAAGAAATCCATCCCTAAGACACTCAATAAACTCTTCCTCAAGGCTGCCCTGCCCAATTTAATTTGTCCAGTTAATATGATAGTTAAAATCCCCCATAATTATAGCAGTTCCCTTATTACATGCCCCAACTATTTCCTGATTAATACTTCTTCCAGCAGAGTTGCAACTATTAGGAGGCCTATATACTACTCCCACTAGTGTTTTTTCCCCCTTATTATTCCTTATCTCTACCCAAACTGTTTCATTATCCTGATCTTTTGACCCAATATAATTTCTCTGTATTACAGTGATTCCTTTCTTTATTAACATAGCCACCCCCCCTCCCCTTCCTGCCTGTCCTTCCTGATTGTTAAATACCCTGGCATATTTAATTCCCAGACGTTGTCACCCTGCAGCCATGTTTCTGTAATGGCCACAAGATCATACCCATACATAGTTATTTGTGCCGTTAACTCGTCAATTTTGTTACGAATGCTACGTGCATTCAGATAAAGAACTTTCAAATGTGTTTTGCGACACTTACTTCCTGCTTTTTCCTTATTTAACACTTTACCTTTTACTCCATACCTTCTGTCCCTTCCTGACATGCTTTCCTCTGTCTCCCTGCTCAGGTTCCCAACCCCCTGCCACATTAGTTTAAATCCTCCCCAACAGCACTAGCAAACACTCCCCCTAGGACATCGGTCCCGGCCCTGCCCAGGTGCAGACCGTCCGATTTGTACTGGTCCCACCTCCCCCAGAACCGGTTCCAATGTCCCAGGAATTTGAATCCCTCCCCCTTGCACCATTCCTCTAGCCACGTATTCATTTGAAATATCCTCCTATTTCTACTCTGACTAGCACGTGGCACTGGTAGCAATCCTGAGATTACTACATTTGAGGTCCTATTTTTTAATTTACCTCCTAACTCCCTATATTCTGCTTTTAGGACCTCATCCCCTTTTTTACCTATATCGTTGGTGCCTATGTGCACCACGACAGCTGGCTGTTCGCCCTCCCCCTCCAAAATGTTCTGTAGCCGCTCCGAGACGTCCTTGACCCTTGCACCAGGGAGGCAACACACCATCCTGGAGTCTCGGTTGCGGCCGCAGAAACGCCTATCTATTCCCCTTACAATTGAGTCCCCTATCACTATAGCTCTTCCACTCTTTTTCCTCCCAGCTTGTGCAGCAGAGCCGCCCATGGTGCCAGGAAGTTGGCTGCTGCTGCCTTCCCCTAAGTCATCCCCCCCAACAGTATCCAAAGCGGTATATCTGTTTGAGAGGGGGATGGCCACAGGGGACCCCTGTACTACCTGCCTGCACCTCCTACTCTGCCTGGTGGTCACCCATTCCCTTCCTGCCTGGACACCCTTCACCTGCGGTGTGACCAACTCACTAAACGTGCTATCCACGAGGTTCTCAGCATCGCGAATGCTCCAGTATGCATCCAGCCGCAGCTCCAGCGCCGCAATGCGGGCTGTCAGTAGCTGCAGCTGGATACACTTCCCGCACACATGGTCGTCAGGGACACCGGAAGGGTCCCTGATTTCCCACATAGAGCAGGAGGAGCACAACACGGGGCTGGGCTGTCCTGCCATGACTTACCCTTTAATTAATTGAACTTTAATTAAATCAAATCAATACCACCAATTTCACTCAATTAAATGAATTACTCAAGGGCCCTTGGTTACTAGCACTAGAAATTATAATCACAAAATTAAGATCTTCGAAACTTTATAATCTATGAACCTTAACTATCAAACTATAAAGTAGTATAAATATAAACTCTGGGTACTGGGGGGAATACCCCACACTGAACCCCAGGCACTTGGACTCTGGGTACTGGGGGGAATACCCCACACTGAACCCCAGGCACTCGGGTACTGGGGGGAATACCCCACACTGAACCCCAGGCACTCGGGTACTGGGGGGAATACCCCACACTGAACCCCAGGCACTCGGGTACTGGGGGGAATACCCCACACTGAACCCCAGGCACTCAGACTCTGGGGGGAATACCCCACACTGAACCCCAGGCACTCGGACTCTGGGTACTGGGGGGAATACCCCACACTGAACCCCAGGCACTCGGACTCTGGGTACTGGGGGGAATACCCCACACTGAACCCCAGGCACTCGGACTCTGGGTACTGGGGGGAATACCCCACACTGAACCCCAGGCACTCGGACTCTGGGTACTGGGGGGAATACCCCACACTGAACCCCAGGCACTCGGACTCTGGGTACTGGGGGGAATACCCCACACTGAACCCCAGGCACTCGGACTCTGGGTACTGGGGGTGACTGAGGAATCCATTGCGGCTGGAAGTTTGGCCTCACTGGAAATGCTGGAGGCTGGAGGCTGCTCTACCCTCGCACTGAAGCCGGGATTGGAGAGTGGAGGGGTTGAGCAGCATGTGAGAGGCTCCAGGACAAGACAGGCCCATCAGTCTGGGGACACGTGGCTGAATAAGGGACTGGAGCATGAGCTGCAGCTCCTGCTGGCGGTGATCCTGATCTCTGGACTGTAGTCCGTGTCGTTGGGAGTGATAAACCGTGATTATAATCCATCTTTACACCCTGACCCCGCTGTTTTTGGCCCTGCTCCTCCCCTGTCCCCCTCGGCACCCGCTCTTCTCTTTCCCCCCTTGATTCCCCCCCGCTCCCCCATTTTTGGTCACGCCCCTTAATCTGCCTCCACTGTTCCCCGGACCTCTGTGCTGAACCCTGGGGATATTTCTCTGCATTAAAGGGACTGTGTAAATGTAAGTTTTATGTGAGCGCAGGGACAGAAGGAGGACTGCATCTGGCAGCGTCACGGCACGGTTTTGTGATGGTTTTGTGACTGTTACAGGAGAAGGAGAAGAAATACATGCTGCCCCTGGACAACCTGAAGCTGAAGGATGTGGAGAAAGGTTTCATGTCCACCAAGCACGTCTTCGCAATCTTCAACACCGAGCACAGGTCAGTGCTCGCCATACTGCCCCCGCCAGCCGTCTCTTCTCCCCCTCCCCCACCCACTCCCCAGCTCGTCGACATCCAGTGACCAATGAATGGAGGGTGGGGGATTACTGGGTGGCAGGTGGGAGGGGGAGTCAAGTACTGGATGGGGTTTGGGGCGTCCAATACTGGGCTGCTGGAGTCCTGGTTAGTGTACGATCGAGTACTAACACACTCCTCCAGCTCTAGCCCGGAAACTCTCTGCCGTTTGCTGAGGTTTCTGGCTGAGATCTCGTTGAGCTGATTCACAGTCATGTGATGGTGAAGGAACTTGAGGCCACTCTCCTTCAGACCTGAACAAGTCTCACTCCAGAGACCTGAGCACAAAACTCTAGGCTGACAACTCCAGTGCAGTACTGAGGGAGGGCCGCACTGTCAGAGGGGCAGCACTGAGGGAGCGCTGCACTGTGGGAGGGGCATTACTGAGGGAGGGCCGCACTGTCGGAGGGGCAGTACTGAGGGAGCGCTGCACTGTCGGAGGGGCAGTACTGAGGGAGCGCTGCACTGTCGGAGGGGCAGTACTGAGGGAGCGCCGCACTGTCGGAGGGGCAGTACTGAGGGGGCGCCGCACTGTCAGAGGGGCAATACTGAGGGAGCGCTGCACTGTCGGAGGGGCAGTGCTGAGGGAGCGCCGCACTGTCGGAGGGGCAGTACTGAGGGAGCGCCGCACTGTCGGAGGGGCAGTACTGAGGGAGCGCTGCACTGTCGGAGGGGCAGTACTGAGGGAGCGCTGCACTGTCGGAGGGGCAGTACTGAGGGAGCGCCGCACTGTCGGAGGGGCAGTACTGAGGGAGCGCCGCACTGTCGGAGGGGCAGTACTGAGGGGGCGCCGCACTGTCAGAGGGGCAATACTGAGGGAGCGCTGCACTGTCAGAGGGGCAATACTGAGGGAGCGCTGCACTGTCGGAGGGGCAGTGCTGAGGGAGCGCCGCACTGTCGGAGGGGCAGTACTGAGGGAGCGCCGCACTGTCGGAGGGGCAGTACTGAGGGAGCGCCGCACTGTCGGAGGGGCAGTACTGAGGGAGCGCCGCACTGTCAGAGGGGCAATACTGAGGGAGTGCTGCACTGTCGGAGGGGCAGTGCTGAGGGAGCGCCGCACTGTCGGAGGGGCGGTACTGAGGGAGCGCCGCACTGTCAGAGGGGCAGTACTGAGGGAGCGCCGCACTGTCGGAGGGGCAGTACTGAGGGAGCGCCGTCTTTCGGATGAGACGTTAAACTGAGGACCCGTCTGTTCTCTCCGGTGGACATAAAAGATCCCATGGCACACTTTCACAGAAGAGCAGGGGAGTTCTCCCCGGTGTCCTGGGGCCAATATTTATCCCTCAATCAACATCACTAAAACAGATGATCTGGTCATTATCTCATTGCTGTTTGTGGGAGCTTGCTGTGTGTAAATTGGCTGTCGCGTTTCCTGCATTACAACAGTGACTACACTTCAAAAAGTACTTAATTGGCTGTAAAGCACTTTGGGACGTCCGGTGATCGTGAAAGGCGCTGTAGAAATGCAAGTCTGTTTGTCTTTTTCTTTTCCTCTAGGAATGTCTATAAGGACTATCGGCAGATCGAGCTGGCGTGCGAGTCCCAGGAGGATGTGGACAGTTGGAAGGCTTCGTTCCTGAGGGCTGGAGTCTATCCCGAGAGGGAGAATGTAAGTTTCAGCTCCGTGTTTGTGACAATCTCTCCTCCCTCCGGGCCCAGGTAGCTGGGATTGCCATCTCCTCTCGTGTTGCTGCATGGTGCGTGTGTGTCGAACTCGGGTAGAAGTAGCTGTTCCTTCACACCTGGTGCAGTCTCTATCCACTCGGACAAAGACCCTGGAAACCCAGCGAGTTCTGACACTTGAGTCGTGGAAATCTGGAACACTCTTCACCCCCCGAAAGGCTATGGGTGCTGGGGGACATTTGGAGCTTTAAAGACTGAGATCGATAGATGTTTGTTGGGTAAGGGTATCTAGGGAGCAAAGGCAAAATGAGGTTACGGTACAGATCAGTCATGACCTGACTGAATGGCAGAGCAGGCTCGAAAAGATGAATAGCCTCCTCCTGTTCCTATATGTGATCCTACTGGGGGAAGCGGTCCTTTCCAAGTGTTGCCATATTGGTTGGACTGGCTTAGTGGGTAAATGCACACTGCACATGGCACAGTGCAGAGCCGTGAGGCCGGGATCGAGTTCGTTGAGTTCAGTTGGGACGGCTGGTTTCAGCACCGAGTTTGGGAGTGGGAAATACACCAGGGTCTGTTGTCCAGTAACTCTGGCTGGGACGTGAGGGGTTTGGGGTAAGTTGTGAAGCCTGTCATGGCACGCACTGGATTCGAATGGGCATTGGGTGAGGTACTGGAGGTGACTGCCCTTCGACCTGGTTCCCAGCAAGGGGTCAGCACCTGGAGGGGATGGGCGGTTTCGGCTCCTGCGGGTGCTGGTGTTGGGAGAGTGCATTCGTGCTCTTACTGTTGGCCTTGCTCCACAGGCTGAGAATGACGAGGGGGGAAGCAGTCCAGACACCTTCTCCATGGACCCCCAGCTGGAGCGACAGGTGGAGACAATCCGCAACCTGGTGGATTCCTACATGGGGATCGTCAACAAATCCATCAGGGATTTGATGCCAAAGACCATCATGCACATCATGATCAATAATGTAAGATTTGCTGCGGCCCCCGCTCGGGGAGTGAGGGGGGGGGACAGGGCCCCCGCTCGGGGAGTGAGGGTGGGGGGGACAGGGCCCCCGCTCGGGGAGTGTGAGGGGGGGACAGGGCCCCCGCTCGGGGAGTGAGGGGGGGGACAGGGCCCCCGCTCGGGGAGTGACGGGGGGGAGACAGGGCCCCCGCTCGGGGAGTGTGAGGGGGGGACAGGGCCCCGCTCGGGGAGTGTGAGGGTGGGGGGGGGGGCCCCGCTC
>CM059445.1:22113203-22145703 GCA_030390025.1 Squalus acanthias
GATGGGTGCGGGGGCTGAGTGTGTGGGGATGGGTGCGGGGGCTGAGTGTGTGGGGGGTGCGGGGGCTGAGTGTGGGGGGTGCGGGGGCTGAGTGTGGGGGGTGAGTGCGGGGGCTGAGTGGGGGGTGCGGGGGTTGTGTGTGAGGGGTGCGGGGGATGGGTGCGGGGGTTGAGAGGATTGTATGTGGCGGGCGAAGGGGTGCAGTGTGTGGGAGGGGTCGAATCTCACTCTGTCTTCTGACCATTGCCTGTTTGTGCAATCTCCTGCCATTCTGTAACCTCGAACTTGCCTCATCATAAAATAAGCTTCCCCTGTGGCTGAGAGCGGTTTCAGTGCCGCTGATTGCCGGCCCAGTGTTTGGAACTTTGTACCGTTCTAATCTGCAGTCCCCATGGTTTAATTATTGCTGGTTTATTTACAATAACCTCGCCCTCTTGTACTGAAAACGAGGCTTAATTTCACCATTTTGTTTTCCCTCGGGCACTGGGGTATGTGGGGGTGGGGGTGCAGTCAATGGTCTCTCAGACGGGCGGGTGTGTGTGTTGTGCCCAGGTGTTGGGTGAACTGTTACTCGGGTGGGGAAGCTGTGGTCTGGGCATTTACTGTGTGTAGAATGTTGCCCGTCAGTGAGGAATGACGGGGCCCGTGTTCGTAGGGTGATGTTTTGTGATTTGTGTCTTTAGTTTGTGCTTTTCTCTAATGTGGAGTTTTCACACGTCCTTCGTCTCATTGCAACCGTAACACATCATTCAGCCCAGTTTGACACATGAACCCCCACTGACCCCCGGCGCTGCGGCCCCCACTTTAACAGGAGACACTCCTCAGTCCGACTGTTTATTCCTGAGGCTCACTGACAGCTGTGAAAAATTAACTCGTGGTTAGAGAGGGAAATGAACTCAGCCAGGGTCGCTGTCGGTGTTGCTGCCGGTGTCGGTGCCTGTGTTGGGGTCGCCGGCGGTTTCGCTGTGGCCGCTCCCCTGTGATGCCCTCCGGTGAAGTGTGCTGCTAACTGTCTTGGTTCTCCCACACACTGGACTGTTAATATTTCACACATGGAAAAACTACCATTTTGGTGATGAGTCTCTCCTCGGGGTTGGTGGCGGAAAAGAGGAGTGCCAGAGATATTCCGAACCTCATTCTGAAACTGGGGGTGAGGGAGTGCTGCACCTCTGACAACTTGCAGCTTCCAGCTCCACTCCCGACTGATGGTCTAAACTGTGCTCTCATCCTGGACAGTGCGGGGGGGACCCTGGGCTGCGGGGGGGGGGCCCCCTCTCAGGCTGTGATGGGAGGAAGGGTAGAGCGGAGATGCCAGCTGTGTACTGCCGGCTGTGTACTGCCGGCTGTGCCGGGGGTTGTTGAATTGAACCCTGACTTGCTTCTGTTTCTTTCCCCATTATATTGACCCCCATTTTGTTTTGTCTCTCCCAGCAGAAGACCGCCCGCTGCTCCAAACCGGCCCACAATTATCCGGACAGCCGAGCATTCCCTGCTGGATTAAACAGTGGGATTTATCCTGTGAAGCATTTTATTGTAGACTATAGTCGGTGATTAGCCCTTCCGTGTTCTCACGCATTTAACCCGCTGAGGGGCAGCAGTGGTGTGAAGGGCAGGACCCACAGGGCTGCTTTACCCGAGTGTTATCCGCACCTCTCGGCTTTTCACACTAGCTGGGAGCACCAAGATGTTCTTAACTGAACTTTATTTAAACAAGGGTTTACTTTTTGGTTTTTTGTTCCCCCAACACCAGACCCTTGGAGACAGTTTCTCTCACTCACTGCTCCCTTCATCTGCCCTGCACTCACCAAGTAAACAGCAAAATCGTCTCAATGCCCTTTTCAATCTGTTGGGATCATTGTTCCCAGCGACTCTAAATGAAGGAATTATAACCAGGTGACCTTGTCCTGTCTCCGGGCATCTAATTACGTTATAACCTCCTCCCACAGCCCAATGAGGTATCACGCTGTCCCACCCGCAATCCACTGATGCTGCAGGTAATTGGAGCAGTGAATGACGGTGTCTGAACCAGTTCTGCTCCCTCACCTCCTGTTGCCTTTAATACACTGGGGAGGGACAGGGTACAGAGTGGAGCTGGGCGAGGGGCTCGGGCTCTGTTACATTGCAGTTAAGTCAGGAGGCTGGGAATGTGAAAAAGGAATTAGTCGAATAAGGGAGTGCAGCAGCGAACTGCCCCCTCGGGAGGGGTTATTGGACAGTGAGCTCTGGGGGGTATTAGAGTGGGTGGGGGTGAGGGATAAAGGAGTACAAGCCCTGACTGGGATGGTCTATGAGGGATGGACACCTGGCAGGGAGGCGTACTGGGAGGAGAGACCTGGTTTGGGGGATAGTATTGGGGAGGTGGTGGCGGAGAGTGAGATGCTGTGAGCCATGCACTGACTGCAGCAGAGGTTTATTTTGTGACTGATGGGTTCTTTGCGTGAAAAGAGAGTGACTTGAAGAATTGGATTGTGATCTTTGTTGAACTCCAGTGACCAGGGCTTTCTCCCCCAGCCAGGGACTGCAGGACCTGAGGTTCAGGAATATGGATGAGTTTGGGATCATGTTAACAGGCTGAGCTTGGCCAGTGGATGTCCCGTCTCAGGGTCTCAGCCTGTGTCCTGTTGGCCTCTTGCCCACACGCGTGTCTGTCTACAGGTGGATGTTTATCCTTTACTAACTGCTAATTTTGCACTAGTTCTGACCCGTGCCTAGCAGTCAGGGGTCAGCTCCAGCCCTAAAACTCAACCGTCTCCATTTGTTAAACATTGCTGAGTTGTGATCAAGGGTTTATCGTTCTCTCTGTCCCAGCAACTTGTGTTGGGATGTTTCTGGATGTTTGAGTTCCTGCAGCTCTTCCCCAAGCTCCGTTCACTGGCCATTGCCTCTCGCTGATCTGACACAAATGCCGCCAGATGTGAGAGGCAAGGTGAACTGGGGCGGCACAGCTGGAAGGTTGCGTCTGTGGGGAGGTATTTTGTGGGCCTTTGCTTGTTAACTGGTCTCTGTACATCACACAGATTGTCAAGTATTGTCCACTTAGCTTCTTGCTTTTGTTGGGTTCAGGGGTCTGTCTCGACCAATACCTCCTGGCGCACACCCACAGGCCAGGAAATACTCAAATAATTCAGCAGCCTCCAGGTAAAGGAGTGAAGTTAAATGGGGTGAGGTGCAGACAGCAGCTGCGGCCAGTGCAGCACTCGATCCAAACAAAGGAACTTCATGCACCTGTTTTCAGACCTTGAGCTCCTCGACCTGCCTCCCCACCCTGCCCGCCTTGTACTGGGGTACCAGGCCCGCCCGCCTTGTACTGGGGCACCTCACCTGTCCTGCGGTCCCAGGCCTCCCTTGGGTTACTGTCCTTTTGCACCTGCTCTTGTTCACTTCCCTTCGGTATCTGCAGTTATTTCTGTTTGAGCACTGAGTGGGAGCAAGGTATCTGCAGATTAATCCGAAAGCGCAGCCTGCATCAGTCCCATAAACTCCCCAATCGGCTGTTGCAAAGAAACCCCCGTCAGCACTGCAAACTGGAATAAAAACAGAACATGCTGGAAATGCACAAATTAGCAGCTGGCAATGAGATGGCCACACTCTGGGTGCGATTGGTTAAACTCGCTCTGTCTCCGATACTAATTGACCTGTTGTATTTCCAACATTTTCTGTGTTTTGTCCCAGTTTTCTAGCACTGGTTACGGAGCTAGAATCTACTTCCTCATTGTCACAAGCATAAATTCCTGATGTAAATAGCCTGTTAATCTTTTTATAATATATCCTGCCATGTGGGCCTAGGTTTTGAGGGGTGGGGGGGGGTTGGGGTCTGTGTGCCTGTGGGGTGCGTGATGCTGCCTGCCGCTGGACTAAACTCCTCACCCAGACTGAACTGGGCATTAATACCTCTTCAATCTACAGCTTTCTCTGGGCGAGGGCAGGTTTGCTGCAGGAAATGCTTGCTTTTGTAGGAGTTAGAATACAGTTTATTTAGTTTGGGAAAAATCGGGAACAGTTTTAAGAATAACTAGGGACTCCTGTCACACGCACTCAAATCTTTCTCCACACCCACCTGCCCCCGCTCAAAGTCCAGGGTAAAGTTATCCGAAGCAGAATTGGCCAGAGAAGCGAATGGAACAGCATTTGAGAGAGAGTTCTCTGTACAGCTGCGTGGGAGTGGGTTAAATGCAGTGTTCACCCAGTTCCGCTCTCGAAACCATTCTCTGAAACACCCTAATGATTGTGTCTTACTGTCCTACTGTTGGTTGAACCAGTTTTATATAAAATATATATATTAGTTATTGAATCAGAACTAATTTCTCCAACTTTGAGAGGGAGAATCTGCTGGAGGCACTTGGGTCTAATCCTTGATGCTTTATCACTATTGCAATAAAGAGAATAACTCGTGCGTTGTGGGGCAGTGTTGCCACAGAAAGTTGCTGCAATGTCTGCGGGAGATTCGCTCAAAACTCCTGTTAGTTTTTGTAGTAATACAAATGGCAGAAACTGATCACGGATTCTGAAGATCTTTCTATAAACTACAATTTCTAGAGAAAATAACTGAATTAATTAACGGTGTTTTACAATGTAGTGACTGAAACCATTTCCAATGATTATTTCATCAAATGTCCTGTACCAGTCAGGGCTCTGCTCCAATTAACAGATACCTGAATATTCTCACTTCTGGTGTGTGATTCTATTGACTGTTAACTGATTTGAAATGAAGTGCCTGCATTCTGTACGGTAATGAGCTGAAATAAAGGGATCGACAGTAGAAGGAGCCTTTCTCTTGTGTCTTTGTTGTCTGTTTCCCTCTGTTTTCTGACTCTGGGTTCTGGGAGAGAGGAAATGCAGCTGTGCTTCAAACTGGCAGATGGTGGGGGGGGCGGGAGTCGCGCTTACTCAACAGAGGCATGGAGATAACCCCTCCGGTGCTATCACTAACAATCTGAGGGGGTCGGGAGCAGTTTTCAAGCCGGGTGTGGTCTTGGGACGTTGGGGCTGTCCTGCACTTTGCTTCTCCAATCACCTCAGTCGGAATTTACAGAATGCAAACTGTGAACAGTTTGGCTCATTGTAGAGGAGGGGGTCAGATCTTGAGTTATATTTTACACTGCCACTACACAGCTGTCGATGCCCATCATAGAATCTTACAGCAAAGAAGTCCATTCGACCCATTGTGCCTGTGCTGGCTCTTTGGTAGAGCTATCCAAATCATCTCCCTCTGGTTCTTTTGCCAATTATCTTAAATCTGTATCCTCTGGTTACTGACCCTCCTGCCAGTAGAAAGTTTCTCCTTTACCAACTCTCCTCACAATCCTGAACACAAGTTGCTGAGACATGACCTGTTGTCATTAAGCGGAGATGCCGGTGTTGGACTAGGGTGGACAAAAATGAGAAGTCTCACAACACCAGGCTATAGTCCAACAGTTTTATTTGAAATTACGAGCTTTCGGAGCACTGCTCCTTCGTCATGTACCTGAAGAAGGAGCAGAGCTCCGAAAGCTCGTAATTTCAAATAAAACTGTTGGACTATAACCTGGTGTTGTGCGACTTCTCATTGTTATTAAGGCAGGGCTGCTCTCATAATGACAGTGGAGTCTGCAGCTGAGGGTCGGTTAGGTTGGAGCTGGGGTGCGAGTCATATTTTCCTTGTTCTGAATCTAATCACCCTTTATATGATGTTCGCTGCCTGAATCAAACAGATCCATCTGTTGCACATACAGGTCAGTGTATTGGTCACACAAGTACACAATCTGAGCACCTCGTGCACTGATTTGCATGCTTGACATAACTACTGTAGGTGAGGCAGCAAATATAAATATCCCCCGTATGTGCTGAGCATTGGTATGGAAACTGCTTCTGGTTCATCAACATGAGTGAGGCCCCAGTTCACAGGTAAGGAACGGACCAGATGTTCTTGGTGTGTGCCTTTTGTTGTATGTCTGGAGAGAACGGATGTTTTTTTTGTTCAGACTTCTAAGTTTCCTCACCTCTTCATGTTAACGTTTTACTTTTCTCTTGTGTTTAGGCGCCCACCTCCAGCAGTGCCTTCAAGACCCGGCTACTGAATGTGCCACACTGTTTTCTACCTGTTTTGGCAGACTATTTATCTGTAATTACAGTTGCATGCCCAGGTGCTGTGAATACTCTTTCTCCACACTCCTGCCACCCCCCCCCAGACTCTCACCTGCTGCTCCCTGCACATAATGCTTCAGTGTGGATTCAGTAACACAAACCCTCTCCAGCTGCCTGGGCACATTTTGCTACTCCGATTCTCCTGTCCTTGCTCTTTCCTCACCTTGTTTAAAGAGGATCTGTCGGGTTACGTGGGATTTTTGAAAGCTGCGATTTTAATGGACCAGAACATGGTAGGTTTGTCTGTACAATATTTATTGATCAATCAGCTTGGGATCTGATCGAATTTATTTTGTACTTGAGGCTGATTTAATGGTAGCACACCCTTTAGGGTGGTCACAGAGTTAATTCCTCGGCCAGAGATGTTTCAAAATAACGTTCAGCTAAATTGGTTCTAATTTGGGATTGTGGGAAGGGGTTGGAAAGATGGAAGACAAAATAAATCATAAAATCTGTTTGTTCTGCATTTTATGTAGATTGCTGGAAGAACTTTGTGGGGAAAATGCCCTGACGTTTAAAGTGCCATTTGCCGTGTTGGGGAACTGTGGAGGCGGTAGGGGAGGGTTACTGGCCAGGGAACTGTATATTCAGCAGGAGGGCGAGTTGATGGGTTTATTGTGAGGGTGCAGGAGTTGTACCTGTGACCAGCTATACTCAAACTGTGCCCGCATTTCCTGCAATGGGGCCGGGTGTAATTCCGTTAATCCAGCATTCCTGCTGGAAATCATGAGCGACCACTCATCACCAGCCCTTCCAGGAATTGTGAGAGCCAATTGTGCAAATCATTCTACACGATCTTTACAAATCCTGTACTTTTGAGACAGCCAATGATAGATAAGTGGAGCGGGGGAGACACTTCATGTACGAACAGGCTGGAAAGCAGTTCTGTCCCCTTATCCCCATCACACTGAGTAATAAACACTAGGATTACAAACCGTTGTGTAACCCTGGTGTAACAGGCTCCACACCTGTGAATGATTTTAGGGTCCAGTTGACCCTCAGGGCCTGGAGTCCACCTGACTCACCTGCCTCTCGGGGCCCACAGGGTCCCACCAGACCCTCGGGGCCTGGGGTCCACCTGACCCTCGGGGCCTGGGGTCCACCTGACCCTCGGGGCCTGGGGTCCACAGGGTCCCACCTGACCCTCGGGGCCTGGGGTCCACAGGGTCCCACCTGACCCTCGGGGCCTGGGGTCCACAGGGTCCCACCTGACCCTCAGGGCCTGGGGTCCACAGGGTCCCACCTGACCCTCGGGTCCACCTGACTCACCTGACCCTCTGGGCCTGGGGTCCACAGGGTCCCACCTGACCCTCGGGGCCTGGGGTCCACAGGGTCCCACCTGACCCTCTGGGCCTGGGGTCCACAGGGTCCCACCTGACCCTCGGGGCCTGGGGTCTACAGGGTCCCCCTGACTCTCTGGGCCTGGGGTCCACAGGGTCCCACCTGACCCTCGGGGCGTGAGTCCACAGGGTCCACCTGACCCTCGGGGCGTGGTCCACTGACTATGGGGTCCAGCTGCCCTCTGGCCAGGTTCAGTTCTTGCTATGAATATTGAACACTGGCAAGTGCGATCCCATCCTCACGATATCCACGTGTACTTTGTGCTGTGGTACTGAGGCCAGCTCTAGCCCCAGCTGCTGTACCTGGGCTGTGTGACAGTCCCATATGAGGCAGTAATTTACTACAACGTGCTTTATGTGAGAGACTGGGGCTATGTCCTCAGCAATGGGAAGAGCAGCGTTTTCATTGGCACTTTTTACCTTCTGTATATTTTTGCTTATTGTAAATTACCTTGGGAATAAAATGATTTTGTACAGAGTGACCTGTGGGGAAGGCTGGTGTATTCCTGGATTGATGTGTTTAATTTGAAATATTTTAAAACCCACATACTGAACGTGCGTCTGGAGTTTGATGCAGGTTTTGACTGTCCATCACCCCTAGATAGTGGCCAGGGAGGGGGAAGGGGAAAAGCTGTCACCCCTTGATTGGGGTCAGGGTGGGGGGGGTGGGGGGGGAGAAGGGGAGCTGTATCAGCTCTCTCTGGGCCCGAGGCTGCAATGGACCACTGTTTAATGTTGGGTTCATGCCCGCGTTGGATTAGTCCCTGGGAAATGATTGAAGCATGACATTAAGGAAATCCAGCAGTTGGAAGCGTGAGGAGGAGGTCCAAGTTATTATAGAATCATAGAAGGTGGCCATTCGGTCCATCTTGTCCGTGCCGGCCGACAGAGCTATCCACCCTAATCCCACTTTCCAGCACTTGGTCCGTAGCCTTGTAGGTTATGGTACTTCAAGTGCATATCCAAGTACTTGGTCATAACGGCACAGAAGGAGGCCATTCAGCCCATTGAGTCCGTGCCGGCTCTCTGTAGAGCAATTCAGTCAGTCCCATTCCCCCGCTCTATCCCCGTAGCCCTGCAAGTTTATTTCCTTCAAGTGCCTATCCGGTCTCCCCTTGAAAACATTGAGTGTCTCCGCTTACAGCACTTCCGTCGGCAGCGAGTTCCAGGTCCTCTCCACTCGCTGCGTAAAAAAGTTTTTCCTCACATCCCCTGTGTCTCTTGCCCAAAACCTTAAATCTGTGTCCCCTCGTCCTTGAACCATCAACTAGTGGGAACAACCTTTCCCCGTCTAGCCTATCCAAACCAGTCATAATCTTGTACACCTCTATCAAATCACCCCTCAACCTCCTTTGCTCTAATGAAAACAAATCCAGCTTCTCCAACCTGTCCTTGTAGCTAAGATCCCCCCCATCCCCGGAACCATTCTGGTCAATCTCCTCTGCACCCTCTCGAGGGCCTTCACATCCTTCCTAAAGTGTGACAACCAGAACTGGACGCAATACTCCAGTTGTGGCCTAACCAGCACTTTATAAACGTTCAGAATAACTTCTCTACTTTTGTACTCAATACCTCTATTTATGAAGCCCAAGATCCCATATGCTTTGCTAACCACTCTCTCAATGTGTCCTGCCACCTTCAGGGACCTATGCACATTAACTCCCAGGTCCCTCTGTCCCTGCACACTCTTAAACTGTGCCATTAAGTGTATATTGCCTCGCCCTGTTCCTTCTGCCAAAATGCATCACCTCACACTTCTCTATTAAATCCCATCTACCACTTGTCTGCCCTTTCTGCTAGCCTTTCTACGTCCTGTTGCAGTCGATTGGTATCATCACTGTTTGCCACAACCCCAAGTTTAGTGTCATTGGCAAATTTAGAAATTCTATTCTGTATTCCAATATCCAGGTCATTTGCAGTGGCCCCCAGCACTGACCCTTGGGGAACACCACTGTCTACCATCCTCCAGTCTGAAAAACAGCCATTTACCACAACTTGCTGTTTTCTGTCCTTAAGCCAATTCCTTATTCAAGCTGCCACTGACCCACCTATTCCATAAGCCTCAATTTTGTTAACCAGCCTTGTATGTGGTACTTTGTCAAATGCCTTCCGAAAATCCATGTAGACAACATCCATTTCATTCCCTTTTATCAATCCTCTCTGTTACTGCATCAAAAAATTTAATTAGATTAGTCAAACACGATCTGCCTTTTAAAAATCCGTGTTGGCTCTACTTAATTAGCTTAAACCTCTCCATGTGCCCGTTAATTTTTTCCTTGATTGTTTCTAAAACTTTACCCACCACTGATGTTAAACTGACCAGCCTGTAGTTACTAGGATTGTCCTTACACCCTTTCTTGAACAATGGTGTCATATTTGCCACTTTCCAATCCTCAGGCACCTCCCCCGCATCTAGGGAAGATTGGAAAATTATGGCAAGCCCTTCCGCTATCTCCTCCCCCAATTCCCTTAGCAACTTGGGATGCAAGCCATCTGGACCAGGTGACTGGTCCACTCTAAGCATACCCAGCCTTTCTAGTACATCCTGTCTATCAATTTTCACCCCTTCCATTGCTTCTACCTTTTCCACTTCTGATATTTTGTCAGCATCCACCTCCTTAGTAAACACCGATTCTAGCCTTGCGCCTCTAAGCATATATCACCTTTTTGTCTCTAATAGGCCCCACCCCGCCTCTTACTACCCACTTACTGTTTACATGCTGGTAGAAGATTTTTGGGTTCCCTTTTATGTTAACTGCCATTCTACTCTCATATTCTCTCTTTGCCAATCTTATTTTCATCTTCACTTCCCCTCTCAACTTATTGTATTTGGTCTGGTTCTCCCTTGAAGAATTCACCTGACATGCATCATACACCCTCTTTTTTTGTTTAATCATCATCTCTATCTCCCTCGTCATCCAAGGAGCCCTTGCTTTGGTTTCCTTACCCTTCCCTCTTGTTGGAATGTACCTAGCCTGTATTTGGAACATCTCCTCCTTAAAGATCACCCATTGTTCCATTACAGTTTTTCCCGTCAGTCTTTGGTTCCATTTTACCTTTGATCCTTTCGCATCCCATTGAAGTTAGCCCTATTCCAGTTTAGAAGTTCCACTCTACTCTCCATTGCTAATCTAAATCTTATGATACAATGATCACTTGTACCCAAGTGTTCTGCCACAGACACTTGGTTGACCTGGCCCACCTCATTCCCCAGCACCAGATCCAGCAATGCCTCCTAGTTGGACCAAGAACATATTGCTCAAGGAAATTCTCCTGAACACATTTCAGAAATTCCTCCCCCTCCTTTCCCTTTACCCCAGCATTATCCCCATCGATATTTGGGTAATTAAAGTCCCCCAATATCACCACTTTATAGCTCTTGCATATCTCTGCGATTTCCCTGCAGATTTGCCCCTCTACCTCCCTCACTATTTGGAGGCCTACAGAATACCCCCAATAGCGTGACCATACCCTTTTTGCTCCTCAACTCTAACCAAATGGATTCTGTCCTTGTCCCCTCAAGAACATCCTCCCTTTCCAACACTACAATGTCTTCCTTAATCAGCGCTGCCACCCCACCTCCCTTTTTTCCTTCCCTATCTTTTCTGAACACCTTGTACCCTTGAATATGAAGTGCCCAGTCCTCACTGTTTTTAAGCCACATTTCCATTATTGCCATACCTCATTGCCACACAGCTAATTGTGCTTGTAGCTCACCAACCTTATGCGTTTACATGCATTCTAAACCCATTTTTGAATTTTTCGTAGTCTTAGTCTGCTCCTATCTAATATGGTGGTACTATCTTCTCCAGTACTATCTTCTCTAGTACTATCCAACACATTCACTCTTATGCACCTTATTCCTCTTTTCCACTCCTATATGCTGGTGCCCATCCACATTTAAATGTGATGAGGGTTTCTGCCCCTACCACCCTCTGGGTGAAAATATTTCTCCTCAAATTCCCTCTGACCAATTACTTTAAATTTATGCCCCCTGGTTATTGACTCTTCTGCTAAGGGAAATAGGTCCTTCCTATAAATTCTATCTAGGCCCCTCATAATTTTATACACTGCAATTAGGTCTCCCTTCAGCCTCCTCTGTTCCAAAGAAAACCCCAGCCTATTCAATCTTTCCTCATAGCTAAAATTCCCCAGCCCAGGCAACATCCTCGTAAATCTCCTCTGCACCCCCTCTAGTGCAATCACATCCTTCCTGTAATGTGGTGACCAGAACTGCACGCAGTATTCTAGCTGCAGCCTAACTAGTATTTTATACAGTTCAAGCATAACCTCCCTGCTCTTGTACTCTACGCCTCAGCTAATAAAGGCAAGTATGCCTTCTTAACCACCTTATCTACCTGTCCTGCTACCTTCAGGGATCTGTGGACATGCACTTCTCAGTGTCCTACCATTTAATGTGTATTCCCTTGCCTTGTTAGCCCTCCCCAAATGCATTACCTCACTTCCCCAGATTGAATTCCATTTGCCACTGTTCTGACCAGTCTGTTGATATCTTCCTGCAGTCTGCAGCTTTCTTCTTCATTATCAACCACACAGCCAATTTTTGTATCATCTGCAAACTTCTTAATCATACTTCCTACATTCAAGTGGCCAGGATAAGCTGGGTGCCGGGTGAGTGTGACACTGCTGGCCAGCACATATTGGTGGGTGTGTGTGACACCGCTGGCCAGCACATATTGGTTTTCAGGAGGTGACACCTGAAGTGAGGTAAAGCCCTGCAATGTAATGTACTGAGACTTGCAGAAAATCTTTGAAGTTCTGCATAAAAAGCTGATATAGAAGCTTAAGGCACCGTATCCAATATTTTACAGTCATCAGATTGCATCAGGTGCCTCCCTCAGATGACAGCACCAGAAATCTAGGAAGGGTGGCACATCCAAAATAATCATTAATGGGAAATCGAACAAAAAGTTCTATGCTGAGCCCTAACCAATGTTTTATAAAGGTTCAGCATAACTTCCTTGCTTTTGTACTCTTATGCCTCTATTAATAAAGCCATCTTCAAAGATGTGTGTATATACAGCCCCAGGTCTGTTTCTGCACCCCCTTTTAAAATTGTACCATTTAGTTCATATTGCTTTTCCTCATTCTTCCTACCTATCAAAGTACATCACTTCACACTTTGTGTTAAATTGTGTCTGCCCTCCTCCTCATTGTTTACTACATTTCCAAGTTTTGTGTTGGCTGCAAACTTTGAAATTGTGCCCCGTACACACCAGTCCAGGTCATTGATATCAAAAATAGCAGTGTTCCTAACACCTGGGACCTGTGTTCAGTTCTAGTTACTAAGACCCAAGGAAACACACCAGTAAATACACAGGGTCGCTACCAGGTTAAAGCACTTTTAATAGAAAAGCTGCCATTTGCATAAAATAGATTTGCAGTTTGGAAGAACAAAACCACACCCCACCCTTCACCCCCACCCATGGATAGACATGTTCACTAACCGCTCATTCCCTTTATTTTATTCTGATGAAGGTCATTTACAGCTCAAATGCACTGGGCGCAGGTTCGGGCCAGTACCACCTTGAAGCCCAATAGGTCATCATCAGGTGAACAGGAACATCGCAGCACTGCACAGTCTGACATTTTTAACTGCATCTGCTTCTGTTTTAAAAACATTTCATCTCTTTCTCCCCACCCCCAACAGGAGACCTGCAGCCAACCTCCTCACTCTTGTAACTGGTTGGGAGGAAGGTGAGAGGAGCTTGGCGTCACCAGCTGTCTATCACTTGCTTTCCTCAGTGTAGGTGGTGTTCAGGACCCCCCAGCACCGAGATTGGTAACAAGTGCCAGGAATCATGGCAGGTGATACTTTGCTGGGGTAACTACAAACAGACTGTGCCCTCCTAGCCGGGCCCCTCTCCCAGCCCATCCCAGACGAGCCTTCTCAGACTTCATAAATAAATAATTTAATTTACTACATTAATTACATGTTTGTTTTAAATCAGAGCTGCACTGCTTATTAATTGCTTCTCTGAACCTCAAACAGGATGTAATTCCTGACTCCCAGAACCTTTCCCCATCCCCAGTTTATTAATAAACAAGCAGATATTGACTTTAAAGAACGAGTACATATTTAACATTGGATGGGTATTCTGTGAAGTATCCTTGTACAGCCCAGTCTGTACCATTCACATCAGTCTCACCGTTAGCTTATCCCAATGCCCCAACTAACCCCCAAACCAGCCACACCACACACAGCCACCCCAAAACCAGTAAAAGGACCTGCATCTACTCAGCCACACCTGTCCACGCCTCTGCTTCAATTGCCATTTTCTTAAAAATTTAAGTTTGGACTTTTCTGCGGTCATCAAAGAGACTTTTCAACATGTAGACCTGGACAAACGACACCACCAGCATCACCCCCAGATTGACTGCTGACCAAAAATTGACCCGTCCCAAGTTGCCCTCTTGCAGGTTGCGATCCCGTGCCTCGAAGGCTCGGAGGATGGCCTGGATCTGCACGCTCTTCCCCAGCTTGCTGTTCATATTTCCAATCGCCTCCTGAAAGATGAGGGATCAATAGTGTGAGAGAGAGATGGTAACTATAGTCAGCACTCCATCTCCTCCTCCAACATGGCTTCCCACATGAGGACTAAGTGACTTCAGGAGGACAGAGAGGTTAATAGATTGTCAGGTGAAATTTATTCTGGGGAAATATGAGCTGATACATTATCGGAGGAGGAACGAGAAAATATATACAGGAAGTGGTAATAAGCAGAGAAACTTATGGGTTCAGACATGTTTAAAAGTGAGGGGCAAGTTGATAAAACTGTAAAAGCAAAGAAGCAAATGGGATCCTAGGTTTTATAAATAGGGCTATAGTGTATCAACAGCCAAGAGAATGCTAAACCTAGACATCATTAGGCTGCAGAATATTGTGTCCCATTTTGGACACTATTATAGGAAGTATGTCAAGGCCATGGAGAAGGTGCAGAAGATTCACAAATAATACCAGCATGAGAGAGGCTTTAGTTATGAGGAGATCTGATAGAGGGGTTTTGTAGGTACAAGGGGAAACCTATTTCCACTAGTCCAGTGAGTTGGTAAATGGAGGGCATAAACTTAGACGTCGGGCCAGGTTAGGAGAATGTTTTTTCCACCGTGGGTTGTTAGGACATTGAATGCCCTGCAAGAAACAAAGGAAAGTGGTTAAATATTTGAAAAGAAAAATTTATAAGACTATGGGGAAAGGGCAGGGGAGTGAGACTAAGTGGATTGCTCCACCAAAGAGCCAGCACAGGCACAATGGGCCAAATGGTGTATTCTGTGCTGAAAGATTTTAAGTTTCTATGATGGGAACGGTAGCATAGTGGTAATGTCACTGGGCTAGTAATCCAGAGGCCTGGGCTAGTAATCCAGAGACACGAGTTCAAATCCCACCACAGCAGCTGGGGAATTTAAATTCAGTTAATTAAATAAATCCGGAATAAAAAGCTAGTATCAGTAATGGTAACCATGAAACTATCAGATTGTAGTAAAAACCCATCTGGTTCACTAATGTCCTTTAGGGAAGGAAATCTGCCGTCCTGTCCTGGTCTGGCCGATATGTGACTCCAGACCCACAGCAATGTGGTTGACTCTTAACTGCCCTCTGAAATGGCCTAGCAAGTCACTCAGTTGTAACCAACCGCTTCGAAACATAATGAAACCGGATGGACCACCCGGCATCGACCTTGGCACCAGCTACGGACACGGCAACAGCACACCCAGCCCAGTCGACCCTGCAAAGTCCTCCTCACCAACATCTGGGGACTTGTCAAAATTGGGAGAGCTGTCCCACAGACTAGTCAAGCAACAGCCTGACATAGTCATACTCACAGGATCATACCTTTCAGCCAATGTCCCAAACTCCTCCATCACCATCCCTGGGTAAGTCCTGTCCCACTGGCAGGACAGACCCACCAGGCGTGGTGGCACAGTGGGAAGGAGTGGCCCTGGGAGTCCTCAACATTAACCCAAGACCCCATGAAGTCTCATGGCTTCAGGCAAGGAAACCTCCTGCTGATTACCACCTACTGCCCTCCCTCAGCTGATGAATCAGTACTCCTCCATGTTGAACACCACTTGGAAGAAACACAGAGTAGCAAGGGCACAGAATGTACTCTGGGTGGGGGACTTCAATGTCCATCACCAAGTGTGGCTCGGTAGCACCACTACTGACCGAGCTGGCAGAGTCTTGAAGGACATAACTGCCAGTTTGGGCCTGCGACAGGTGGTGAGAGAACCAACACGAGGGAAAAACCTACTTGACCTCGTCCTCACCAATCTACCTGTCGCAGATGCATCTGCCCATGACAGTATTGGCAGCAGTGACCACCACACAGTCATTGTGGAGACGAAGTCTCGTCTTCACACTGAGAACACCCTCCATCGTGTTGTGTGGCACTACCACCGTGCTAAATGGGATAGATTCAGAACAGATCTAGCAGCTCAAAACTGGGCATCTATGAGGCATTGTGGGCCATCAGCAGCAGCAGAATTGTATTCCACCACAATCTGTAACCTCATGGCCCGGCATATCCCTCACTCTATCATTACCACCAAGCCAGGGGACCAACCCTGGTTCAATAAGCAGTGTAGAAGAGCATGCCAGGAGCAGCACCAGGCATACCTAAAAATGAGGTGCCAACCTGGGGAAGCTGCAACACAGGACTCCATGCATGCTAAAAAGCAGAAGCAGCATGCTACAGACAGGGCTAAGCGATCCCACAATCAACGGATCAAATCAAAGCTCTGCAGTCCTGCCACATTCAGTCGTGAATGGTGGTGGACCATTAAACAACTAATGGAAGGAGGAGGCTCGAAGAATATCCCCATCCTCAATGATGGTGGAGCCCAGCACGTGAGTGCAAAAGACAAGGCTGAAACGTTTGCAACCATCTTCAACCAGAAGTGCCGAGTGGATGATCCATATCGGCCTACTCCTGAGGTCCCCACCATCACAGAAGCCAGTCTTCAGCCAATTCGATTCACTCCACGTGATATCAAGAAACGGCTGAGCGCACTGGATACAGCAAAGGCTATGGGGCCCGACAACATCCGGCAATCATGCTGAAGACTTGTGCTCCAGAACTAGCCGCGCCTCTAGCCAAGCTGTTCCAGTACAGCTACAACACTGGCATCTATCTGACAATATGGAAAACTGCCCAGGTATGTCCTGTCCACAAAAAGCAGAACAAATCCAATCCAACCGATTACCGCCCCATCAATCTACTCTCAATCCTCTGCAAAGTGATGGAAGGTGTCATCGACAGTGCTATCAAGCGGCACTTACTCATCAAAAACCTGCTCACTGATGCCAAGTTTGGGTTCCGCCAAGACCACTCGGCTCCCGACCTCATTACAGCCTTGGTCCAAACATGGACAAAGGAGCTGAATTCCAGAGGTGTGGTGAGAGTGACTGCCCTTGACATCAAGGCAACATTTGACCAAGTGTGGCATCAAGGAGCCCTAGTAAAACTGAAATCAATGGGAATTGGGGGGGAAAACTCTCCACTGGCTGGAGTCATACCTAGCACAAAGGAAGATGGTTGTGGTGGTTGAAGGTCAATCATCACAGCCCCAGGACATCGCTGCAGGAGTTCCTCAGGGCAGTGTCCTAGGCCCAACCATCTTCAGCTGTTTCATCAATGACCTTCCCTCCAACATAAGGTCAGAAATGGGGATGTTCGCTGATGGCTGCAGCGTTCAGCGCCATTCGCAACTCCACAGATAATGAAGCAGTCCATGCCCGCATGCAACAAGACCTGGACGACGTTCAGGCTTGGGCTGATAAGTGGCAGGTAACATTCGCGCCACAGAAGTGCCAGGCAATGACTATCTCCAACAAGCGGGAGTCTAACCACAGCCCCTTGACATTCAACGGCATTACCCTCACCAAATCCCCCATCAACATCCTGGGGGTCACCATTGACCAGAAACTTAATTGGACCAGCCACATAAATACTGTGGCAACAAGAGCAGGTCAGAGGCTAGGTATTCTGTGGCAAGTGTCTCACCTCCTGACTCCCCAAAGCCTTTCCACCATCTACAAGGCACAAGTAAGGAGTGCGATGGAATACTCTCCACTTGACTGGATGAGTGCAGCTCCAACAACACTCAAGAAGCTCAACACCACCCAGGACAAAGCAGCCCGCTTGATTGGCACCCCATCCACCACCTTAAACATTCACTCCCTCCACCACCGGCGCACCGTGGCTGCAGTGTGTACCATCTACAAGATGCACTGCAGCAACTCGCCAAGGCTTCTTCGGCAGCACCTCCCAAACCCGCGACCTCTTCCACCTAGCAGGACAAGGGCAGTAGGCGCATGGGAACACCACCACCTCCAAGTTCCCCTCCAAGTCACACACCATCCTGACTTAGAAGTATATCGCCGATCCATCATCGTCGCTGGGTCAAAATCCTGGAACTCCCTACCTAACAGCACTGTGGGAGTACCTTGACCACATGGACTGCAGCGGTTCAAGGCGGCAGCTCACCGCCACCTTCTCAAGGGAAATTAGGGATGGGCAATAAATACTGGCTTTGCCAGCGACGCCCACATCCCACAAACAAATAAAAAAATGTCGAAGCTGTGAAGCTCCCTCAGTTTGCCCTTCCTGCTACAATTTACAGGGTTGTAATCCCCAAGCTTGACCTCCCCAAAGCACTACCTCATCATCCATGCTGATTTAGTGTTTACCAGGGTGCGCTTTTTATTATCTATGTTTCTTCATCTTCTCCCAGTCCCAACAAAAATTGTAAAGCCCCTCTCCTGCTCATTCCTCCCAGGAGTGTGCACAAGACACTGTGCAGTAGACAGGAGTTGCAGTCCAGGCTACTTTCACACCTTCTAACGCTCCATTCCACTCTGGCAGCACCTGACAGTACTTGTATTTACACAGCACCTGGCCAGTGTGTCAGAGCTTTAGACAGTGAGGGTAAATGCTGCTAACGGCCCATATTGGGATGGATTCTGACAAGCGTTGCTGGCTCACCTTGATATCGTCAATTTTAATGTCCAGCAGCTCCTCCGGTTCCATGATCTCTGACCAGTCCTCCTGGGCATCATCAAAAATCACCTCAAAGAAGATAAGCTTCTCGGAAATGGTGCTGAAGGAATTGTCAAAGCAGATTTTATAATCACCAATAATGATGTTCTCGATTCTGTAGAACAGACAGGAAAAGCGTCACTAATGGAGCTCACATTGTCTTGCTGCCCCACACAATAACCAGCCTTGGGTTCATTTGTCACCAAGTAGTGTGTTAAAACAAATCTAAACTGGGATCCAAGCGAACAAAAACAACTTGCATTTATATAGCGCCTTTAATGTAGTAAAATGTCCCAAGGCGCTTCACAGGAGCGTTATCAGACAAACATTTGACACCGAGCCACATAAGGAGATATTGGAACAGATGACCAAAAGCTTGGACAAAGAGGCAGGTTTTAAGGAGCATCTTAAAGGAGAGAGAGGTAGAGAAGCCAAGAGGTTTAGGGAGGGAATTCCAGAGCTTAGGGCCTAGACAGCTGGAGGCACGGCCATGAATGGTGGACGATTAAAATCGGGAGATGCTCAAGAGGCCAGAATTGGAGGAGTGCAGAGATCTTGGAGGGTTGTAGGGCTGGAAGAGGTTAGAGATGGGGAGGGGCGAGGCCCTGGAGGGATTTGAACACAAGGATGAGAATTTTAAAATTGAGGCGTTGCCAGACCGGGAGCCAATGTAGGTCAGCGAGCACAGAACCCCTGGAAGAGGTAGAGTCAGCCTTGTGGACTGGATTTAAACTGACCTCCTGGACATTAATAATTTAATTTGTATAATGACAGATCATATTTCAATTCTTAATCCACTTGTTTCTGTGAAATCCATAATCAGACCCAGAGGCAGTCTCCAATTAACGTGTTACATGAGCACTCAGGAAGCTGTGTCTAGTAAAGGAAACCCCATGAATTCTGAAGGGCAAACATTGCATCAGTTTCTACACTGGAGCATGTAGCTCTAGGGGAGAATTCCATGAGGGGCACCAGAATCTGCAGCCAGGGAATCCTGGAGCACTAGGGGGTCGTGGCTGCAGTAGTGCCTTGGATGCTGCCGAGTTGTGGAGTCTAGGAGGGTCCCAGTCTGTGTTGAGTTAGTTGACCTCGGTCAGGGTGATGGCAGTTGGAGCTACAACTGACCTCAGCATCCTTGAGTCAGGAAAGGGAAATTCAGACAGGGCTCCTGCGCTTGATTGTTGAGTGTTTGCAAACTGGGTGAGGACAGAAGTGGGCTCCACTGTGATGCCCTGCACAATAAAAGTAGCCTGCCAACACAATCAAAGCTCAGACATAAAGAATGGCCATTCAGTGTACCAGAGAGCTGGTGAACCGTACTCCTGCTTCAGGAGAGAAGAACATCATGCACAGAACCGACGGGCGGAAAGCTATTTGGAGCCATGTCCGGGTGTGCTGACACCGGGTTAAACTCACGCATGGACACCGTCAGACCTCCTGGACTCCGCGATCAGGCGTTCACCGTTTGGACTAAACACGGCGAAATCGACATCCAGCCCGGCACCTCCAATAACCTGCGGGAAAAGCACAAGCCGGGCTCAGATACACCGAACACCCACAGTTCATCCTCAGAACACGCCTCACCATTAAAGCTCAGCGATGGCAGCAAGCCACAGTTCTGTTTATTAAAGATCTTTAAACTGCCTTGACAAGACGAAATTCAGCTGAACAAGATCGGGATTTAAAAGTTGAAACAAGAAATCACAAAAGTTAAGTTGAAGAAAAAGACATTTTCAGTTGAGGCACAGTCGGAGCTGCCAGTTTAACCCGGAGTCCGTGGTGATCTCAGCCGGAGCAGCAACATTCCTGGATTAGGGAGCGGAGAAACCGCCGGTATTCGTGCTCCTGGAACCCCGGGGAATACACTGACCCACCCCATGGTTGAATATTGCACCCAGTGATAGGGGGGGGGGGGGGGGGGTCCCGGTCCCCGGACAGTTCGTTTATTCGAGCCCGGGCCTGCGGCTCCATCCCCGGCCCGGCCTCCAGCCCCACCTGGTACTCCAGCTCCATGCTGCTGTTGTGGCCGGCGCTCTGGTAGAAGCATTCCTCTCGGCCCGGCGGCAGAACGAACGTGAACTCCGAGTCCGAGGGCTGCGTGAAGGACTCGGCTGCAACGGAGCGGTTCAGAAGCGTGAGCAGAAGGAGCGGCCCCCAGGCCCCAATCCCCGGCCCGCAGGCCCCAATACCCGGCCCCCGCTCCATCTCCCGGCCTCAAACTTTCCAAAAACTTTTCGCTTCCGCACAACTTGCGGCGCCGCTGATTGGCCCAAAGATTGGCAGTGATTGTCAGCCACACTGTCCAATCAGAGAGTGCGCAGCTCCCTGCCCCACCATTGGTGGATTGCGAGTGTCCAATCAGAACGAAGCACATGTTTCGACCTGATTGATAACTGCATCCAATCACCAACTGAGAGCGCATCACGTGGTTGGGGATTCCCCTCAGGATTTCCTCACGTCAGAGGCTCATCAGGTCAGTGTACTTTTTTTTGATTGGGTGGTTAAACAATTCGTCTGTAAATTAATAAAACTTTAAATAAAACTTAACAAATTAAATTTAAATTGCGTTGGCCGGGGTGATGATGCATTCCAGTCCCCGTGGCGCCCACCGGTCGCGGAAGGCCTCGAGCGTGCCGGCGGACACCGCGTGCTCCATCTCCAGGGCCACCCGGGCGCGAACATGGCCGCGGAAGAGAGGCTGGCAGTCGGGCCGAACGACCTCCTCGACTGCCCGCTGCCTGGACCAGTTAATGGCTTTTTTGGCCAGGCCCAGGAGCAGTCCTAGAGGAGGTCCTCCGATCTGCCCACTCCCCTCCGCACCGGGTGACCAAAGATCAGGAGCGTGGGACTGAAGTGCAGCCAAAAATCGAGGAGCAGCCCCTTCAAATAATGAAAGAGGGGCTGCAACCTCTCACATTCCAGAAAAGGCAGGCGGCCTGGGAGTCCGTGAACCGACTTAAAACCCTATTGCACGGGACTGCTCCGTGCAACACCCTCCAGGCCAAGTCCCCATAGAACAAGGAAGGACTCCTGCGTAGAGAGCCCTCCATTGGGGACCTCCGCCTCCGCCGGACTACAAGATGGCACGCCAAGGCGTGTCCGGACGGCAGACGAAGATGGCAAAGTGGAGAGCGTGCAGGAGCAGCCCGTACAGGAAACCCCTCCGTGCAGAATGAAAAGGCACGGAGGGCATTTCCCCGAGGCGGCTCAAGTTGTGAGGCGCCGGTTCCCGAGAGGGGTTTCGGGGCCGCGCGCTGATGAGGAATTCCGTCCGAACGGGGGACAGTTCGGACGGGATCGCCCCACATGCTTGAGCCTCCTCGATACACCTAGTGGAGTCAGGGCCCAGTGCCACTTTCAGCGACTCGATGGCTTTGGCCGCGAGCCGGACGTTGGCCCAGGACAGGCGCTGCGCCAGCTCCACCGGCGCCATCCAGCCCGCTTCTCCGCCATCGAGCAGGTCCCCGATTCTGGTCACCTTGCCAGACACAGCCCTGCCCTCCGCCAGCCACCTGAACCCGCGTTCGTGAAGGTGCAGATTCCTGAGCAGCAGCTCCCGAAGGACAGCCGCCAGTCCTGACGGGGGAGAACCCCGTCTGCAGGTGACCTTGTTCCAGACCCATAGCAGTTCCTGGTAGAAGACAGGCAGCTCCCGCAAGCAATTAGGCCAGTGTATGTGGGCATTACACCCAACCTCACCCACCCACCCCATCCCCACCCAACTCAACCACACCCACCCACCCACCCCACCCAACCCAACCTCACCCACCCCATCCCCACCCAACCCAACCTCACCCACCCCATCCCCACCCAACCCAACCTCACCCACCCCATCCCCACCCACCCCATCCCCACCCAACTCAACCTCACCCACCCCATCCCCACCCACCCCACCCAACCCAACCTCACCCACCCCATCCCCACCCAACCCAACCTCACCCACCCCATCCCCACCCACCCCACCCAACCCAACCTCACCCACCCCATCCCCACCCAACTCAACCTCACCCACCCACCCCACCCAACTCAACCTCATCCACCCACCCTCACCCACCCACCCTCACCCAACTCAACCTCATCCACCCAACCTCACCCACCCATCCCAACCCCACCCACCCCATCCTCACCCAACTCAACTTCATCCACCCACCCACCCTCACCCACCCACTCCACCCAACCCAACCTCACCCACCCCATCCCCACCCAACCCAACCTCACCCACCCACCCCATCCCTACCCAACCTCACCCACCCCAACCCCACCCAATCTCACCCACCCCACCAAACCATCCTCACTCACCCCATCCCCACCCAACCTCACCCACCCACCCCATCCCTACCCAACCCCACCCAACCCCATCCCACCCAAACCAACCTCATCCACCCCAACCCAACCTCAGCCACCCCAACCAACCCAACCTCACCCACCCCAACCTCAACCCAACCTCACCCCACCCAACCCACCCACCCCATCCTCACCCAACCCACCCTCACCCCACCCAACCCATCCACCTCATCCTTACCCAACCCAACCTCACACCACCCACCCCAACCTCACGCCATCCACCCCAACCTCACGCCACCCACCCCATCCCCACCCAACTCAACCTCACCCAATCCATCCTCACCCAACCCAACCCAACCTCACCCAACCCAACCTCGCTCAACCTATCTTCACTCAACACCGAGTCACTGGGACAGACCCTGTCCTCACCCAACACCCAGTAACTGGGACAGACCCTGTCCTCACCCAACACCCAGTCACTGTGCAGGGCTCTGTCCTCACCCAACACCCAGTCACTGTGCAGGGACCCTGTCCTCACCCAACACCCAGTAACTGGGACAGACCCTGTCCTCACCCAACACCCAGTCACTGTGCAGGGACCCTGTCCTCACCCAACACCCAGTCACTGTGCAGGGACCCTGTCCTCACCCAACACCCAGTCACTGTGCAGGGCTCTGTCCTCACCCAACACCCAGTCACTGTGCAGGGCTCTGTCCTCACCCAACACCCAGTCACTGTGCAGGGACCCTGTCCTCACCCAACACCCAGTCACTGTGCAGGGACCCTGTCCTCACCCAACACCCAGTCACTGTGCAGGGACCCTGTCCTCACCCAACACCCAGTCACTGTGCAGGGACCCTGTCCTCACTGAACACCCAGTCACTGGGCAGGGACCCTGTCCTCACCCAACACCCAGTCACTGGGCAGGGACCCTGTCCTCACCCAACACCCAGTCACTGTGCAGGGACCCTGTCCTCACTGAACACCCAGTAACTGGGACGGACCCTGTCCTCACCCAACACCCAGTCACTGGGCAGGGCTCTGTCCTCACCCAGTCACTGTGCAGGGACCCTGTCCTCACCCAGTCACTGTGCAGGGACCCTGTCCTCACCCAGTCACTGTGCAGGGACCCTGTCCTCACCCAACACCCAGTCACTGTGCAGGGCTCTGTCCTCACTGAACACCCAGTCACTGGGCAGGGACCCTGTCCTCACCCAACACCCAGTCACTGTGCAGGGACCCTGTCCTCACCCAACACCCAGTCACTGGGCAGGGACCCTGTCCTCACCCAACACCCAGTCACTGGGCAGGGACCCTGTCCTCACCCAACACCCAGTCACTGGGCAGGGACCCTGTCCTCACCCAACACCCAGTCAGTGGGACGGACCCTGTCCTCACCCAACACCCAGTCACTGTGCAGGGACCCTGTCCTCGCCCAGTAACTGGGCAGGGACCCTGTCCTCACCCAGTCACTGTGCAGGGACCCTGTCCTCACCCAGTCACTGTGCAGGGACCCTGTCCTCACCCAGTCACTGTGCAGGGACCCTGTCCTCACCCAGTCACTGGGCAGGGACCCTGTCCTCACCCAGTCACTGGGCAGGGACCCTGTCCTCACCCAGTCACTGTGCAGGGACCCTGTTCTCACCCAGTCACTGGGCAGGGACCCTGTCCTCACCCAGTCACTGTGCAGGGACCCTGTCCTCACTGAACACCCAGTCACTGGGCAGGGACCCTGTCCTTTCCTGAGCCCCAAGAGGATTAACTGCTGGGTATGTGAGGGCAGCCCCTCCTTGAGAGTTTTACCTGCATGATATTACCCTGGGGGAATAACCAAATGTTTTATATTAGAACATAAGAAATAGGAGCAGGAGTAGGCCATTCGGCCCCTTGAGCCTGCTCTGCCATTCAATAAGATCATCGCTTCATCCAAGTCATATTCTGAATGAGCTCTGCTCTGACACTGGGACGTATTAAATCTGTCTGCCTGGGAGGCTCAGAGTATTTTAAAATCAAATATTGTGCACAATACTCCAGCTGAGTATTACAAATCACTGGTTGGGCCTCAGCAGGGGTATTGTACACAATTCTGGGCACGACACTTTAGGAAGTGGGTACAGAGGAGGTTTACCAGATTATTCTAGGGATGAGGGAGTTTGGTTATGTGGAGAGATTGGAGAAGCTAGAATTGTTCTCGTTAGAGCAGAGAAGGTTAAAGGGAGACCTAATAGAGGTAGGAATATAGGAACATAGGAACAGGAGGAGGCCATTGAGCCCCTCGAGCCGGCTCCGCCATTCAGTGAGATCATGGCTGATCTGCGACCTAACTCCAAATACCCGACTTTGGCCCATCTCCCTTAATACCTTTGGTTAACAGAAAGCTATCAATCTCCGATTTAAAATTAACAATTGATCTAGCATCAATTGCCGTTTGTGGAAGAGATTTCCAAACTTCTACCACCCTTTGTGTGTAGAAGTGTTCCTTATTTCACTCCTGAAAGGTCTGGCTCTAATTTTTAGACTATGCCCCCTAGTCCTAGAATCCCCAACCAGCGGAAATAGTTTCTCTCTATCTACCCTATCTGTTCCCCTTAATTTCCTGAAAACTTCGATCAAATCACCCCTCAACATTCTAAATTCTAGGGAATACAACCCTAATTTGTGTAATCTCTCCTCGTAACTTAAACCTTGAAGTCCGGGTATCATTCTGGTAAACCTACGCTGCATTCCATCCTTCCTAAGATGTGGTGCCCAGAACTGCTCACAGTGCTCCAGGTGTGGTCTAACCAGGGCTTTGTACAGCTGCAGCATAACTTCAACCCCCTTGTATTCTAGTCCTCTAGATATAAAGGCCAGCATCCCATTAGCCTTTTTGATTATTTTCTGTACCTGTTTGTGACATTTTAATGATCTATGTATCTGGACCCCCAAATCTCTTTGGACCTCCACTGTTTTTAGCCTTTCACCATTTAGAAAGTACCCTGTTCTATCCTTTTTAGGTCCAAAGTGGATGACCTCACATTTGCTTACAATAAAATCCATTTGCCACAGTTTTGCCCATTCACTTAATCTATCGATATCCCTTTGTAATTTTATGCTTTCATCTACACTGCCTACAATGCCACCTATCTTTGTGTCATCGGCAAATTTGGATATATGACTTTCTATACCATCATCTAATTCATTAATAAATAGTGAATAGTTGAGGCCCCAACACAGATCCCTGCGGCACACCATTAGTCACCTCCTGCCAATTTGAGTACCCGCCCATTATCCCTACTCTCTGTCTCCTGCCGCTCAGTCAATTTCTTAACCAGGTCAATAATTTGCCCTCCAATTCCGTGGGCTTCTACCTTAGTTAACAGTCTCTTATGTGGGATTTTATCAAATGCCTTCTGGAAGTCCGTATAAATAACATCCATAGACATTCCCTGTCCACTACTTTAGTCACCTCCTCAAAAAATTCAATCAGGTTCGTCAAGCATGACCTGCCTTTTATAAATCCATGCTGGCTCTCTCTGATCAACTGAAAATTTTCGAGGTGTTCAGTCACCCTATCCTTAATTATAGACTCTAGCAATTTCCCGACAACAGATGTTAGGCTAACTGGTCTAGAATTCCCTGGTTTCCCTCTCTTGCCATTTTTAAATAGCGGAGTGACAAGCGCAATTTTCCAATCTAAAGGAACGGTTCCTGAATCGAGAGAACTTTGGAAGATTATATTTAGGGCATCTGCAATGTGCTCACCTATTTCCTTTAAAACCCTGGGATGGAAACCATCTGGTCCTGTGGATTTGTCACTCTTTAGTGCCATTATTTTCTTCATTACTGTTATTTTATTTGCATTAATTTTATTGAGTCCCAGTCCCCGATTCAATATTAGTTTCCTTGGGATTTCCGGCATGCTATCCTCTTCCTCTACTGTAAATACTGACGCAAAGTAATTATTCAACATGTCCGCCATTTCCATATTATCATTGATAATGTCACCGCTTTCAGTTTTTAAGGGGCCAACATTACTCCTGACTACCTTCTCTTTCCTAATATAATTGTAAAAAAATGGTGTTGATTTTGATATCGCTTGCAAGTTTCTTTTCATACTCCCTTTTTGTAGCTCTTACTATCTGTTTTGTGATCCTTTGCTGTTCTAGGTATTCAAAATTATAAGGGGTTTTGATAGAGCAAGTAGGGAGAAACTGTTTCCTCTGCCAAGTGGGTCAGTAACCAGAGGACATAGATTTAAAATAATTGGCAAAAGAACGAGAGTGGAAATGAGGAGAACATACTACCTGAAAGGGTAGTGGAAGCTGATTCCATCAACAGCCAATTGGACATGTACTTGAAGAGGACTAATTTGCAGGATTATGGGGAAAAGGGTGGGATGTGGGACTAAATTGGATAGCTCTTTCAAACAGCCGGCACAGACACGATGGGCCGAATGGCCTCCTTCTGTGCTGTAAGGTTCTATGATTCTAAGTACAATGTAAGGTTGGGCCAGTTCTCTGCATTGTTAGCGAAAATCCTGCTTTCAGCTTTCCAACCCACCAACCTTCAGTTAATATAATGGTCAGTCCATCAGAATGGATCATTACCCGTGTATAAACTAGTCTGTTGTAAACGGCTGGCATCGTACGCCCCCTAGTGCTTTAACTGTTCACTGTCCAGGTTTGAGAACTTGCTGACATTTACACCATCTATTCCTCTTAGCATTTCACAGGCCTGGATCATGTTCCCTCTCGATCTCCTCGCCTCTACTGAAAGAAATCCAACTCTAAACCTTTCTCCATAAATCACAGTCCTCAGCCCTGGAATCATTCTTGTTCTTCCCCGAACCCTCTCCATTGTATCAGTGTCATCTTTAGGTGCCATCTCTCTGATCAGGGTAGGATGCCAAGCCAGTTGTAGTCTTCTAGACTGAACATGCACTCCCTT
This sequence comes from Squalus acanthias, assembly GCA_030390025.1. Taxonomy (NCBI): domain Eukaryota; kingdom Metazoa; phylum Chordata; class Chondrichthyes; order Squaliformes; family Squalidae; genus Squalus; species Squalus acanthias. The sequence continues at coordinate 22,140,940 of CM059445.1, forward strand.
TCCTTCCATTTGTTCTATCAGCAGTTCACACATTCGCTGTCACTGTGCTTCTCGAACATTCTGTCCACAATATCTGTCTTACTGAGTTGAGCACCTGGTAATTCATCCAGTTTATGTGGAGCATCTACATTTCAGTCGCTTGTAGCCAAGCCCACACTGTACACCCCAGGCCAGTCCCCAGACAGACCATTAGCGGATGCAAGCTGCTGGGCTAAGCTGCCACATGTTGTTAAACCCTCCTGCTCCTGTGTACAGAGTTTCTAAACCTTTTCAGGTTCTAATCAAATATCCCAGTATGCCATTGGACGTTTTAGTGCTGCTTTGCTGCTGCATTAGCCCAGGTGCAGTCAGTACCCACGATTCTGAACACTGTATCAGGGGGTTCTAACTTGCCCTGGTTTGAGCCCTTTTATTTTTGCTGATACTTTTCTAGAGGAGACGTTAATTCAGTCCCTCACCACACTCTGTCCACCTGCTGGTGAGAGATGTGACCCCCAGACGATGTCTCACAGCCTCATAGCTGCTGAATTGCAGCACATCCATAGTAAGCCCTTCAGCCCATCTAGCCCTCCTATCCACAGTATTCCCTTCGGCCCATCTAGCCCTCCTATCCACAGTATTCCCTTCAGCCCATCTAGCCCTCCTGTCCACAGTATTCCCTTCGGCCCATCTAGCCCTCCTATCCACAGTAAGCCCTTCGGCCCATCTAGCCCTCCTATCCACAGTATTCCCTTCAGCCCATCTAGTCCTCCTGTCCACAGTAAGCCCTTCGGCCCATCTAGTCCTCCTGTCCACAGTAAGCCCTTCGGCCCATCTAGCCCTCCTATCCACAGTATTCCCTTCAGCCCATCTAGTCCTCCTGTCCACAGTAGGCCCATCTAGTCCTCCTGTCCACAGTGAGCCCTTCGGCCCATCTAGCCCTCCTGTCCACAGTAAGCCCTTCGGCCCATCTAGTCCTCCTGTCCACAGTAAGCCCTTCGGCCCATCTAGTCCTCCTGTCCACAGTTAACCCTTCGGCCCATCTAGCCCTCCTATCCACAGTATTCCCTTCAGCCCATCTAGTCCTCCTGTCCACAGTAAGCCCTTCGGCCCATCTAGCCCTCCTATCCACAGTATTCCCTTCGGCCCATCTAGTCCTCCTGTCCACAGTAAGCCCTTCGGCCCATCTAGCCCTCCTATCCACAGTATTCCCTTCGGCCCATCTAGTCCTCCTGTCCACAGTAAGCCCTTCGGCCCATCTAGCCCTCCTATCCACAGTATTCCCTTCAGCCCATCTAGCCCTCCTATCCACAGTATTCCCTTCAGCCCATCTAGACCTCCTGTCCACAGTATTCCCTTCAGCCCATCTAGCCCTCCTATTCACAGTATTCCCTTCGGCCCATCTAGCCCTCCTGTCCACAGTATTCCCTTCGGCCCATCTAGCCCTCCTGTCCACAGTATTCCCTTCGGCCCATCTAGTCCGCCTGTCCACAGTATTCCCTTCGGCCCATCTAGTCCTCCTGTCCACAGTATTCCCTTCGGCCCATCTAGTCCTCCTTTCCACAGTAAGCCCTTCGGCCCATCTAGTCGTCCTGTCCACAGTATTCCCTTCGGCCCATCTAGCCCTCCTATTCACAGTATTCCCTTCGGCCCATCTAGCCCATCTATCCACAGTATTCCCTTCGGCCCATCTAGCCCTCCTATCCACAGTATTCCCTTCAGCCCATCTAGCCCTCCTGTCCACAGTATTCCCTTCGGCCCATCTAGCCCTCCTATCCACAGTAAGCCCTTCGGCCCATCTAGCCCTCCTATCCACAGTATTCCCTTCAGCCCATCTAGTCCTCCTGTCCACAGTAAGCCCTTCGGCCCATCTAGCCCTCCTATCCACAGTATTCCCTTCAGCCCATCTAGTCCTCCTGTCCACAGTAGGCCCATCTAGTCCTCCTGTCCACAGTGAGCCCTTCGGCCCATCTAGCCCTCCTGTCCACAGTAAGCCCTTCGGCCCATCTAGTCCTCCTGTCCACAGTAAGCCCTTCGGCCCATCTAGTCCTCCTGTCCACAGTTAACCCTTCGGCCCATCTAGTCGTCCTGTCCACAGTTAACCATTCGGCCCATCTAGCCCTCCTATCCACAGTATTCCCTTCAGCCCATCTAGTCCTCCTGTCCACAGTAAGCCCTTCGGCCCATCTAGCCCTCCTATCCACAGTATTCCCTTCGGCCCATCTAGTCCTCCTGTCCACAGTAAGCCCTTCAGCCCATCTAGCCCTCCTATCCACAGTATTCCCTTCGGCCCATCTAGTCCTCCTGTCCACAGTAAGCCCTTCGGCCCATCTAGCCCTCCTATCCACAGTATTCCCTTCAGCCCATCTAGCCCTCCTATCCACAGTATTCCCTTCAGCCCATCTAGACCTCCTGTCCACAGTATTCCCTTCATCCCATCTAGCCCTCCTATCCACAGTAAGCCCTTCGGCCCATCTAGCCCTCCTGTCCACAGTATTCCCATCAGCCCATCTAGCCCTCCTGTCCACAGTATTCCCTTCGGCCCATCTAGTCGTCCTGTCCACAGTATTCCCTTCGGCCCATCTAGCCCTCCTGTCCACAGTATTCCCTTCGGCCCATCTAGTCCTCCTGTCCACAGTATTCCCTTCGGCCCATCTAGCCCTCCTGTCCACAGTATTTCCTTCGGCCCATCTAGTCCTCCTGTCCACAGTATTCCCTTCGGCCCATCTAGTCCTCCTGTCCACAGTATTCCCTTCGGCCCATCTAGCCCTCCTGTCCACAGTATTCCCTTCGGCCCATCTAGTCCTCCTGTCCACAGTATTCCCTTCGGCCCATCTAGTCCTCCTGTCCACAGTAAGCCCTTCGGCCCATCTAGCCCTCCTATCCACAGTATTCCCTTCGGCCCATCTAGCCCTCCTATCCACAGTATTCCCTTCGGCCCATCTAGCCCTCCTAGCCACAGTATTCCCTTCGGCCCATCTAGCCCTCCTATCCACAGTATTCCCTTCGGCCCATCTAGTCCTCCTGTCCACAGTATTCCCGGTGCATTTCTAATAACCCGGAATCCCATTTGTAGACAAGAACCTGCTGAGTTCCTTTTTGAAACCCATTCAGGTTTCTTGTTCCCCCGCCCGTGCCATCCATTGCTTGCTGCAGGAAGCTGACACAAACAGTGGGTCATTACGGCACTGCCCAGAAAATACATGTTTAATAAAATGAAATGAAAAACACAATGATTAGAATGATTGTAAACATCCATAAATATTACCATCTCATACTCTTCATTTACTCTTTCTGGGACCTCAATCTGCAGGTTTCTAAAATCCAAGTTTGACTACTCCTGACTTACCTCATCTTCTCTCCAATCTTTTCAACCTTGATGGTGACCTGGTTTTCGCTTGTCACCTGGGTTTCTCAATTTAAATGAAGTATCAATATTAACATTGTTATCAATTATAGTGACACCAACCAGACAACTTGGGATTTTCGGCTCACTATTTCCCCATTTCTCAGTGTTTAAGCGATAGTAGTGAGATTAAATTTCAATTTTTTAAGGCTGAGTTCCACCCTGGAGGCTTGTACGATGTCCACCCTCACAACCGTTGCTACGTTGCTCAGGCGCAGTTCTTCCTGTGACCCTTTGCCTGTTATAACATGTTGTATGGATGGTCGGACTGGACTCGCATTGATGTGACCAATAGTACGAAATGCAGCATTTTGAGCATGTTTGGTGCAGCATCAGGGAGACATTTGAAACTTAAAAGGCAAGTCAGCATTCTCCCTAATATTGTCCACGAACGAGTAAACTCACCTCCTCCCTCCTCAGGGGCTGTCGCCTTTTCAGGGGAGTGGCTGACACTTTGATTTTCATTTTAGTGACTAAGTACAACTGACATCAGAGGGAATCTCAGGGGCAGTGACAGATGGGACGGGCTGTGTGTGGGGGGGTGTGGATGGAGCTTTGTTCAGAGTGGATGGACAGCATCATGTGTGAGGAACACTGATTGTCCTGTACGCATCATGTGTACGTGGAGCCTGCAGTGTGTGTATCAGACCCTAGCTGCTGGTGAGCGATAGGTCTGTGGGCGGAGAGAACGCTCACACATCCTGTTTGTTTACGGATTCCCATAAACACTTGTTTTTGGTTTCACCCCCTCGCTAGTTCTGGTTTGAGACTCACATGGGTAGTTCCACCTCTGACTAAAATGCAGTTTTCACACTTACAGTTTCTCACCTTGACTGGAGCCTCTGGTTTGATTGTAGTGATAACGGCCTGAATCAAGCACTTTCAGACTCACGGGAGAAGGGGGTTTCACTGAAACACCGAGCACTGTTGATAACTTGTCCCCAGTATCACTGCCACTGTCCACCAGAACTAGGAGGTGGGGAAATAGAGGGCTGGAGCTGTTCCTGCAGTTTCAATATTTCCACTCTGCCAAATCAAGGAGTGAAAGAAAATACTATTCAAACAATTTACTAAACACACAGAGCCTTTACCCAACATAACCAGATACTGGAACCTCCTGAGAGGTGATGAGATAATTAGCCTCCCACCTTGTATCACTTGTCTGCGTCCCAATAACTCTGTCCAACTCACAAACACAGAGCACATGTTTGGATCCATCCCTCTCTGTTACTTTTTGCTGGACCTGCTTCTACTCTTCTAATTGGAGACATTGGGCTTTTCTCTCTTTCACTCTCTCTCCATTCCTGTCGGTTGGACCAGTCTCTCTCTCTCTCTCTCTCTCTCTCTTTCTCTCTCTCTCCATTCCTGTCGGTTGGACC